>RJWT010005224.1:0-31405 GCA_004365215.1 Cuniculus paca | reverse complement strand
ACCATCAGACATAATAAAGTCAAACAAAACAGAACATTGAATAAAACAAAACAATAAAATGGAACAAAACAAAATAGATCAATATTGAATTTCAAAAACAAGACCGAAGGAAGTCCCCCATAGTTGCTATATGTAGATGGTCTCAGTAGATGCTGAGACCAGTGGATCTAGGCCTGCAAAGTCAATCAGACAATACAAGCAGTAAGTTGTTTTTGTACCTCAGTTGCTAACAGTGGGGGGAGCAGTGTTCCTGTCTCCCAGTCCATGTGCTGGTTGGCTCACAGGAAGGGTGAATTGGCTTCTTGTTTCTCCTCTGGGGCCAAGCATGGCTTCTGGCAGCTCACAGGAAGGACAAATTGGCTTCGTGTTTCTCCTCCTGGGCTTATCATGCCTTCTGCCAACTCATGAGAAGGGCAAATTGACTTCTTGTCTCTTCTTCCAGGACCTGCCTGGCTCCCGCTGGCTCACAGGATGGGTGAATTGGCCCCTTTTACTTTTTTTGTATTCTTTTTCCTATGTTGCTTTTACCTAATTGCTAATTGTAATTAACTTTTAAAATTAGTTATTTTGTCACATTTTTTCTTCTCACTTTACTTTTGTTTTAAAATTTTACTTCTCCATTTTTCTTTCTCCCACCCTTCCCATTTTATTATTACCTTTAACCTTTGTTAATTTGTAAGCTTTTGTTTACATTGTAATTACTTCTTTATTTTCTATTGTTAATAGTGGCATAGTTGTTGCCTTTAATTGGCTTGTAGTGTATATCAATATCTGGTTTATCTTTGAGTTGTCATCATTACTGAAATTTGTGTTCTCCTTTCTGAGAAGTACTGGGGATCAAACCATCCAAAGAATGTTAAACACTAAGAAAAAGTGTTGCACATAAAAGTGGAAGAAATATCCATCTCACCAGATGCACAAATCTCAACACAGAAATACAAGAAGTATGACAAAAACAAGATAAAGTGATTCCTCCAAAACTTGTCTGCAATTGAATGAAAATATAAAAGAGGATGAAATGCAAACAAAGGATACAAAAGACTGATATATATTGTGTTTCTCTCCTAAATGATACCTAACTAGAGAACAAAAATGCCAACCTCAATCAGTCTGTCCCTGCCCTACAGAGTATGAGCAATAGTGAGGTATAATCTCCTGCGTGACGTTGGCCAAAGTTTATTTTCCAGTTAGGTCTTATTTTTGGTAAAACATGGAAAATATGAATGACTTCAAAGTAGATAAAAAACAAATAGCTGAATGAATTAAGGAAGATAATACAGGAGCAATCCAACAAAGACATAAAGATTCTGAAGAAGAAATAAACAGAAATCTTGGATATGAGAAGTGCAATAAATCAAACAACAACAGCAACAACAGAACAGTAGAAAGCCTGAGCAATAGACTGGGTCAAGGAGAAGGCATATTTTCAGGACTTGAAAATAAGGCTAGTAAACTGTCATATTCAGGCATTAATAAAGGGGAAAAAAAGCCAAGTGTGGTGGTGCATGCCTGTAATCCCAGCAGTTTGAGAAACTGAACCAGGAGAATCACAAGTTCAATGCTGTAACTTAGCAAGATTCCATGTCAAAATAAAAAATAAAGGGCTGGAGGTGCAGCTCGGTAGTTCAGTCCAAAGTACTGAAAATAAACTTGTGTGTAAAATATCTAAAAAGCCTGAAACATAGTTAGAAGACCAAACATGAATTTTTGGTGTAGAAGAGGTCAACATGATTCAGACTATTGGCATAGAAAAATCTATTCAGTGTAATAATAGCAGAAAGCACCCCAAACCTTGGAAAACATATGGATATCCAGGTACAAGAGGCAATCAGACCTTAAATAGGATGGCCAGAATAGAAGCACCCCTGTCACATAAAGTTAAAATGTTAAGAGTGTAAACAAGGAAAGACTATTGAAAGCTGCAAGAGAGAAATGTCTCATCACTTACAGAGGCAGACCTATCAGAATAACTGCAGGAATCACTGTAGAAACTCTGGAAAGAAGTGGAGCATTGTATTTCAAGCCTGGAAAGAAAGTAACTGTCAATCTTGATTACTACACATAGCAAAGTTATCCTTCAGAGTTAAAGGTGAAATAAAGACCTTCCAAGATAAGTGCAAACTAAAGAAATTCATGACCACTAAGTCTTTCAGAACATAATTAAAGGAATCTTAAAACACAGAAGAGGCTAAGTAGATAAACTACTGGGAATTAGAAAGAATCAAACAGAAAAACAACAAAATGTCAGGATCAGTGCACAGCTTTCTCTAACGGTTGGGAATGTAAATAGTCCTAATTTTTCAATTAATAGAAAAAACCTTGAAGATTGGATTAAAAACCAAGACCCAACTGTTTGCTGCCTGTAAGAAATGCACCTCACATAATCCTCGACATAATCCAACTGAAAGTATGGAAAACAATATTCTATGAAAATAGAACCAGAAAGCAAGCAAGAGTAGCTATGCTCATGTCTGAAAAGTAGGCTTCAAGACAACATTAATCAGAAGGACAGACTATTACATATTGGTAAAGGGAAGAATCCACTTAGGAGACACAACAACATATGCACTGAGCATCAATGTGCCTGATTTCATAAAACAAACACTACTTGACATGAAGGGACACATAGATTTCAATGTAATAATAATAGGTCACTTCAGTATTCCACTCTCACCAATAGATGTGTCATGCATACTCTTCCCAGCTGCATCATAGGTCAAGTGGACTTAACAGACGTCTACATAATATTCCATCCAACAACTACAGAATACACATTCTTTTCACCACTTCATGAAACATCCTCTAAAAATAGATATTTTAGACTGTAAAGCAAGTCCTAACAAATACAAAAAACTAAGACTAATACAACAGGACCAATGAAACAGAGAATTGGTTATCTGAAAAAATAAACAACTTTGATAAACCCTTAGCCAAACTAACCAAAAGAGAAGATCTAGATCAATATAATTAGAGATGAAAGACAACAGACACCACTGAAATCCAGGGGATCACTGGAGACTATTTTAAAAACTTATATTCTATTAAGTTAGAGAATCTGAAAGACATGAATAAATTTCTAGACTCATGACTTATGAAAAACTGAGAGGATATATAAAGACTACATAGATAAATACCAAGTTATGAGACTGGAGCAATAATGAAAAGCCTTCTGACAAAGAAAAGCCCCAAAATAGATGAATTTCCTTAGAATTTTACCAGAACCTCAAATAAAAGCTAGCACCAACATTCTTCAAAGTATTCGATGAAATAGAAAAGGAGGGAATGCTTCTAAATTCACTCTACAGGGCCAGTATCACTTGGATACTAAAATCAGATAAGGACATACAGAAAAAGAAAATCGTAGACCAATAGCTTTGATGAACATAGATGCAAAATTCTTTAGTAAAATACTAGAAAAACTAAATTCAACAGCACATTGAAAAGGTCATACACCATAATCAAGGAGGATGCAAGGATAATTCAACATGCATAAATCAGTAAATGTAATATATCATATAAGTACAATCTGGAAAAAAATTGTACAATCATCTCATTTGACTCAGAAAAAAACCTTTGCCAAAATTCAATGTGACTTTTTTTTTTCTTTCTGCATGAACTCCTTTATTTTTATTTTATTTTTGGGAGGTTTCACTGAATTCCTCTGTGGGATTCAACCTTGATATACTTCGGCCTCTTCTTCCTTTCAGGCTGGGGTTACAGATGGGTACCACTGTGCCTGGCTTCAACATCCTTCATGACAGAAGTTAAAGGAGAAAGTTGAAGAAACTATATGTTGAGCAATCATACCTCAATATAGTAAAAGCTGAATATGATAAACTCACAGCTAACATCTGAACAGGGAAAAACTGAAAGAATTCCTCTAAAATCAGGAAAGTAGCATGGATCTTCATTCTTACTGCTCTTATTCAGTACAGTACTGAAATTCTAGCTAGGGCAGTTAGGCAAGAGAAAGAAACAAGTAAGAGAGGAAGAAATCAAATTATCCCTATATAATAGATGATAAAATCCTATACTTAGAGGTCTCTAAAGACACCACCAAGATTTCTTTTTGTATTCTAAATTTTTGATCAGCATTTCATACTCAATATAATTCTGAGTTATTTTTATTACCAATTTCTTAATGAGTATAATTGACAAAATCTTACGTATATATTCAGAGTGTTCACATTGTGAGGTATGTATACATTGCAATATAAATTACAACCACCAAGACAACCCATCACTTCACATGCATATAACAACTCTCCCTCCTCTTAGAAGCATTTTATTATAGCATAATTCAAAAAAAATTTAGAGAAAAAGAAAAATGTGCTTAGAATCTCACTCCCAGATATTAAAACAGTTAAGTCAGCACCATTGTCAAGTGTCTTGATTTCTCTATACATTAATTCAGTTTTGAAAATAAGAATCAACAGTGCCATGTATGTTGTCTTGTAACCTGCTGTTTCTCCTAACAGAGGTTAAGTGGACATCTTTCACCTTGATAAGTTCATGTCAATGTCATGATCTCATAAGGATACAACTAATCACTTTTTTCTTCCATTCCAATATTACTCTCCCTTACATCCCCTTTCTTCTTCCCTTTAATTTGCTTCTTCTTGTTAAATAACATTAACTCATCTGCTTTCATTAGGTTGATATCATATCTTGTAAGTGAAACACTGAAGAAACCCAAATAGCCCAATGGACAAATAGGCAAATGAGTTGAGCACACATTTTTCAAAGGAAGTGCAAGTGGCCATTAAGTATGTGAAAAAAATGTTCAACATCTTCAACCATTAGGTAAATGCAAATCGAAAGTACAATGAGGTTTCATCTCACCCCAGTCAGAATGACTATCATCAAGAAAAGAAAAAACAGTAAATGCTCGTGAGGATGTGGGGCAGAGGAATCCTTCTACACTGCTGGTAGGAGTGTAAATTAGTCCAGCCACTGTGGAGATCATAACGGAAGTAACTAAAAAATCTAAAAATAAAACTACCGTATAACCTGGAGACACCATTCCTTGGAATGTACCTGAAGGAATTAGTGCCAGCGTTAAGGGACACCTGTACCCATGTTTATTGTGGTACCAGTCACAGTAGCCAAGCTAATGGAACCAGCCTATGTTCCATCAACAGATGACTGAGATAGAAAATGTAGTATGTTTTCAGCCATAAAAAGAATAAAATTATGTCATTTGCAGGAAAGTGAATGGAACTCAAGATCATCATGTTAAAATAAAGCAGACTTAGAAAGACAAATATGGCCTGTTTTCCCTATTATGTGGAATCTAAAAAAGATGATGTGAAAGTAGAAAGGAAATTACTATGAAAAAGAAGGGAAAACGGGGAGGAAGCAGAGTGTGAAAGAGAAGATGATGAGGGAGTGGATATGTGCAAAAACTCCACAGTAAGCCCAGTATTTTGTAAAATTAATAAGTACTAATAAAATATATTTTAAAACCCATTTGTACTTGAGTATTAGGTTTGTTAGTATAAATCCGTGAAACAAAGGTATTGTTAAAAATTTACGTCTGCTTATTTTCCTTCTCGATGAATTTCTTATTTTTTAAAGTAAAATATTGGAATTGATGGAAGACTGCATTCCTGGCAAATTAACTGCTAAATTTCATGTAAAGGAAAAATTCTCTTAAGTGTTACACATCTGGCAAGATGATTTTTATAATTTTTTTATTTTTAAAATAACATTTTGAAAGGAATTGTCTAATCCAAAACCAGATATATTTTTAAAATTAAAAAAGAGAAAAAGCTGTGTTAAAGTCTTGAAGATCATCAATTCATTAGAAATGTGTACTTTTTCCTTTCTACACGTACAGTTGCGTTCCTTATATTCTTAGAGGTCAACTTAGCCATGAATATGTTTGGTCTCTAGGATCTCTTTCCTTGTTAGTCACTTTCATATGTCTGCGTATTCTCTGAGATATGAGCCAGTTTAAGATTTATTGATATCCCATGAGTGTGATGAAGACATTATTCAGGATGACTAGAAATTGTACATATTAGTGGAGAAAGCTGAGGAAGCTATGGTATTCGAAAGATATTTTCTTAACTACATTATCGAACAGAAAATAGGAAGGGTAAGAGGAAGTTGAAAGAGATCAGAGAAAAAAATGCAAAGAAAATCACCTGCCTACATATAGCAGGTTACGTGTTAGCTTCTGTTTCAATTTATGTACTTGTACCTGCTCTTTTCTCATTGAATCTTAAACTTCCAGGAAATGGGGGTCATTACATCTGCCACCTTTGAAACTTCCAGTTTCTAATAGTGTCAACTCAATTACCCATTGAGAGATTATCTGCTTTGTGCGTTAGCCTTTGCAAATAGAGCTTTCAAGCTCTTATTGACATATGTAAACAAAGAAGGTGATAAAGACTGCTCCAGTCATTTCACTGTTTTGTGCTTATTTTACAGTCCAGAAGCTGGGCTGATAGGTCAGACTTCTCCCAGGGAACCTTTACTTTGGACTCAGCAAGGATCAGTTGTCTTACATGCTTTTGCTTTTTCTTTTTTATTTTTTTTTAAGCAATCACAAAGTGTTGTACCTGTGGACTTAATGTCTTTAAGTTGACTTTTAGCCTCTCCAACCCATCCTGAAAGGGAGTAAATACCAACCCACTGTCCCGTTTCTCCTGTGTTTGAAGTTACAGTACTATGCCTGGTCACTGATGCTCAGCTGACTCCTGAGGACTTGGAAAAACTCTTTAGCCAATGAAGGCAGCGTTCACAGAGCTACACTGCCCAAGCTGCAGAAGAAAGCGCAGAGTTTGGAAGGATTTTTAGGAAAAGTCAAAGCATTGATTTTTAAATTTTCTCTTATAAAAATAAAAAACCAACCGGTAGCTTTTACTGTAGTTCTAGCCCCCATCAGAAAGAAGTGATAAAATATAGATGCAGCACGGTCAAAAGCAAAGTGAAGCAAAAGGAGAGGGAAACAGCAGCCAGTTTTCCTGTAAACTTGTTCTAGAAAAACCAGAGAAATGAAGTCAGCAATGGTCACCAAAGAATTAAGAAGGAAAATTGAACAATTTTCCATTAATTCATTGAAATGTTATATTGTCTGAAACACTGTCAACTTAAAATCAAACAATCTACTGAGATACAGGTACAAGTCTATGTACATATTGTACCATGTGGACAACTCTCATGGCTCACGCGAGCCTCTATGTAATCAGTTTCTAGCTCCATTTCGGTCGATGGCTCGATGAAGACAGGGACTGTGTCTCTGAGCTCTGAATTTTTACGATTTAGCCAGTTTCCAATAATAGCTATGGCAGCTGATCTTAGTTTAGTTTACTTGTTTGAGTTCTTCGTTTGCATGTTTTTTTGTTTTTTGTTTTAAATAAAGACTGCAGTTTTTTAAAATGAGGATTGCAGGTCTTTTGCCCTACAGTTGTTAGTTAAGGTCTTGATAAACTAGTACTGCACTAGTAGTAAGCTGCTTTAGTTTAATGGACCCCCCCCATCACGTAGTGAAAAGAAGAAGTAACGTAACAGAAAGGCTGTTCTGCGTTCGTAGACTTTTAACCAGGTTAGCTGGGCACTATCTGTATTATCGGGAAAGCACAGTGATAAGAAAATGGTAACTTTGAGGAAATGCAGAATTCTTGGTTATACACACAAGTTAGTTTTTTATAGTTACTAAAACACAAAAATGAACAAGGTATTTTAGCATAATTTATTTCTTTAGCACAGGCTGAAACAACTCTAGCTTAAGATCAAACACTTTGATTCTTGGCCTGATTCAATTCTCAAATAATTGAATAACCTAGGGCAAATTATTTCACTTTTCCAAACTTAACCTTTTTTTTTTTTTTGATGCTTGTGCCGCTGAGCTAACTCCCTGGCCCTCAAGCTTCCTTTTTTCAAATTTTTCAAAATAGGGCGATTTTCAGATTCAATTGTGAAATCTTATGTGCTTACTCTTTTCTAGATGTAGTTCAGGATTCAAAGAAGGAAATGTTCTTTGTCTGCTAGAAGATTGCAGTAGAGATATACGCAAAGCTGTAGTTAGGAACGACTCAGCGGTAGTATAAATTAATAATGTTAGATATAGCATAATACATTCTATGAGTAGCACGGACTATAAATTTTATGAATTCTAAGGTGGACGAAATGGCTATTTGTGGAGCAGACTCATTGGGAAATAGCCACACAGGAGTAGGAACTGAACTTATTCTAAGAAGCTGCGTCAGCCGCGCATGGACCAGGGAAGGGCAGGGTCTGTGATGTGTGTTCACGACAGGAAATCACGGCACGGGTCAGCATGGCTGCGCTGACCCCGCTGTCCAAGTGAAAGTGTTCTTAGCACTTTGAAGCTTTCCTTCATTGCCAGTGGGCATGGACCAGTCGTGGCTGACTTTTCCCGTGGCATCATGAAAGTTGGGGATAAGAACAAAGTGGAGAGAAGGACTTGTCCCAGGAAAATACTAAGGTAGTGGGCGAAGGTTTTTAATAAGTCATTCTGTGTGATTGTTTATTGATTATTTGCCATCTAATTAAAATATATTTATCTTGTGTTTATGGTTCTTAAATCCTAAAGTAGATGTTTATTTCAAATATATTTTTGACTTTTTAAATTAAAAGGATCAGTTAATTCTTTTTAATTTTAGAGTCTGGAAGATTGTGTAGACTAAACATGAGTTAAAATGTATTAGTGTTAGTTAATACTAAAACATTTTTACAATGTATACGATGTCTCCTTGGTTTACAACTTACAATTTCTCAAAAGAGATCAACTGTGGGTTTTGTTAATAGATTATTTAAGAAGTTTTGTGTATTAAATTAAAACATTTTATATGTGAATAAGAGACTAAAAATGTGTTAGACATACTTTTCAGATTTTTCTTTCT
Source organism: Cuniculus paca (assembly GCA_004365215.1). Lineage (NCBI taxonomy): Eukaryota > Metazoa > Chordata > Mammalia > Rodentia > Cuniculidae > Cuniculus > Cuniculus paca. The sequence continues at coordinate 22,532 of RJWT010005224.1, read as the reverse complement.
CACACAGCACCATGCACAAGCCCACCCAGATGTGCAGACACACTGTGTGTATACTTTCTGTCACAGAGCTAGTGGAGTGGATAGTGAATGAGTCCATTAATACTTGCATGCATATCTAGATATGCATGACTATATATGTATATACTTGGTGTGTTTGAATGGTTTACTATTTTCCAAAGTATGTGCTATGAAAGTATTTTGTGCAAAAAGGTCTCCATAGCCAAATAGATTTGGAAATGTGTACTATGTATGTCAAGAAGTTAATATATATAGCATTAAAGACACTGAAGGGAGCAGAGTAAAGCAACTTATTTAAATTTATTTGAGCATTCCAAAAGTAGCCTGCATAGGAGTTTTTCAAATCTCCAAGCAAGTGTGTGTGCATGCGTGCACACGTGCAGACCCAGGTATGGGCCGCGGCGGGAAGCGCGCAGAGCCTGCAGGCCTGGAAGCCTGGCGCTGGCGAGCGCGCTGACCGAGTCGGGAAGGCATCCACCGGTCACTCACTGTGCAGCGGTGCAGACTTTCCTAGAGAGCAAAGCAGCACCGGAAAAGGAAGAGGGAGAATCCCCACGCCCCGCCGCGCTGGGGCGTGCAGACCCCGCAGCTCCGCCGGCGCGCGTGGACCCGGCGGCCTCGGCCTGCTGGCCTCAGCTCCCGCGCCGCGCTCCTGCCCGGGGATCTACCGCAGCCTGCAGGTGCTGCCCGGTACGCTTCGTGTTATCCGTTAATTCTAGGTGGCAGCTCTTTGGGGCTTCCACCGCGTTATGTACTATACAACAAAATACAACCGAGGCGCAAATTACAATGGTCCATTGGTGTGAGGACAAATTAGGCATCAGATTCTGGCTCTGCAGATTAAAAATAGTTCCTGGAGATAAATCGGGGGAAACGCTGGAACACGCCGACCCCGCAGCTCCCTGTAGCCCTTTCTCCCGGAGGAGGGGTGAGGAGAGGAGCGGGGCCCGGCCACGCGCGGCTCCACGCAGGGGTGCAAACCCGCGCACTGCGGACGCTCTACTAAAGAAGTCTCGCGCGGAAACCCAGAGTTATCTATGGCTAGGAAGACAAGGACGAAGGCAAGGGATTGAATTTAAACGACTTAATTAGAATGGTTATTTTGACTCCCCCGCCCCCCCAAACACGCAGTGCCTCCCACGCGGCCCCCTCTGCTCACCCGCCCCGCCCCTCGGGTCCTGGGGTCTCCTTGTCAGTGCTCGACCCTGTGCCCATCTGGTGGGCACTTGGGCTGGGGCGGGGCGCTAGTGCTCTGGGTGCCCTTGGTCTCGGGTGGAGGACAGGTCCCGCGTGTTCCGTGCAATTTGTTTACGATTTAGTATCTTCAAAATAACCTGTGCGTCCTAAAAGCTTAATTTAAAATCTACTTTTAAAATTTCTATGAAGTGATTTAATGAATTAGAAAAAGCTATGTAAACACTGAAGGTTGTTATAATGTGATATGCAAACCGCTTCACCATTTAATCCTTGATTAAATATTGAACCACTTTAACAAAGTGTTTGGCACATAAAGAATACTGAGTAAGATATGTGCACAAAAGGAATAAAGAGGAAAAGTAAAGACAAAAAAATCCCTATGGAAACGAGCAGCTTGCTTTTGTAGTAAGCAGTGGGGAACGTGTAATAGCTCTTGTGGTTCCCCGCTACCGAGCGCGGCGCGGGAAGGGTCAGCCCCAGTGCGAGCAATCCGAGGCCTTTCACTGGCCGGTGCTTCAGTGGGGACTTTAATGACCACTCGGAGAGGTCACAGATCTCCTAGCTGGCTAACGCTGGGAAGATATCGTGCAGCTGTTCAAGGCGACCTAGTAAAAAGCCACAAAAATCAGTTCCACTTTTAGCCTTGTGTAATGAAATGACAGACAGATGTTGTGACCCAGTTTGGATTCGCATCTTGCACTGTCAGACAGAGGACTCGCTTTTTGGAGGGCTCTCGCTCAAACGTCTCCATGAAAGTGCAAGGTAACAATCCTGGGTTCAGAAGCAGCGCTCCTGCTTTGCTCAGAGCTGGCCAGCCCTGTGTTTCATGCACTTTGCATTTGCAAATGTCTGTCTCGGGGCTTCATTTGTTTTACTTCTCTCATAAAGGGAGATTGAGCAGCAGAAAGACTATTCATGGCTTCGGACCTCTTCTCAATAATATAAAATCTTTTTGTATTAAAAATTTAATGGGATTGATTCCTTTCGATGTGTCTTGTCAGTCTGTATAACTTTGTTTCTAATCATCCCATTTAACAAGCTTTAAACTTAAATTTTAACCTTTTGTGAAAACATTACCGCAGTGTTTTCCAAAGTTTTCATTAATTGCTCCGTAAATTGGTGTTCTAGAATAAAACGGTTCAGAGGTCAGAGAGGTGTGTGGAATGGTGTAGCTCTTTTTAGAGATTTGAATGTATATACATCGTAATAATATACATTGCCAAAAGCTCAGATCTCCCTGAAATAAATCATTACGTTCAGTCCAGGAGTTTCTTTCTGGGCCAGGGATAAACTGACAGGGACGTCTATCACCTTAATGCACTTGTATTTTGGAGGGCTTGCTTTGCTATTACGGAAATAAAAGGATTTAGGAAATTAGACTTGTCAAAGAGCTCTAGTTCATTTGATACATGAAATACAAAGAATTTAAACAGAATGGTCCCATGTAGGGTTTAGTGTTTACATCCAATCCTCTTCCTTGTTTCCCTGGTAAATACTTTCCCTAACTCATCGCCCTGGCTCTGTCTGTCTTCTTGTGCTGATTTGGGTAAGTGGAGAGTGGGAAGCTGGAAACCCAGGAAGTCTGGACCCCTGGACTTGGGCCCTAGCAGCCTTCATAGACCTTCACTTAGGGCCGACTTTTCTTCCCACCCTTACACTTGGTTGGTGTATATTATTCTCTGTGTCCTCTTAGGGCCATAGCTGCCGGTACTGCTGCACTGGAATTAATCCGAGTGACTACATTTACACCAGACTGCAACTGATCTGGTCAGCTTTAGAAATCTCGAAAATGTTCACACCTTAAAGGGCTACATTTCTGACTCCTTCGGTCCTGCTTGAAGGAGACAGGACTACTCTTTTATAATGCGATCAGTTTATCTGCTTATCAGTGTAGCCAAGATAGTTCTCACCATAAAACAGTTATTTTTTTACCTACAATGTGCCAGATACTGTGCTGTTCATGGGTGATCCGTGGTCCTCACAGCAACTCCAGAAGCAGCTCCTAGACAAGAAATGGTCCCTGAGATTTTATATGCATTTGTTCTTCTCCAGAATCTGTAATTCATTTTTATACACTCAAAAAAAACCTTTTAAACAGAGAGGGAAAGGAGGAAAGGGAGAGAGGAGGCCAAAAGAAGGCAGACGCGCTGTGACCATGCACCAAGTCCCCCAAGGAGTATGATGATTTATTAGTATGAGCATGCATTAATAAAAATTAAAAAAAATTTAAAAGCCTTCAGTTAGGATCAAAGTAGATTAGAGAGTAACAAAAGAAAAATCCACTTATTTCTCTTCTAAAATTCTTTTATTTTTATTCTTTTCTATATTTTTTATTGATCCACAGGATTAATCATGTTGTTTGGCTTCCTGTTCTGCTTGTGTTGTGCCGACAGGTAACACAGCTGAACCACGGGTGCTTGCTGGGACACAGAGCTCTTCTGCTTCCTGTCCACACCCCCACTGCCTTCAAGACCACGCGCAAGCTGGGCACGGGTGTGGCAGTTGTCGCAGAGGTCTTGCCACTGGAGGAGTGTGAAGGCGGAGGTTCTGTACACCTCCCCGCCCTGCTACTATCTCAGGCAAAAGTGGTAGCAGCAGAGAGGTGCCTGGGGTTCTCGGCAGTTGTTTTAGTGGATGATGATGATTACTATTTATCATTTAAATAGCTAGTGTCTAATGGTAAAGCCAAACACTCCATCTTCCTTTATACTTAGCAATTGTTTATTGGAACAGAACAGTATTTCTCCTGTTTTGATCTCAAATTTTTGTATCTCAAATATTTATTTGACAATGTGTCACGAACAAGGACTTTGTCACAGGTCAAGTGCTGTAGCATGTGCATTAAACTAGTGGATACCGATGTCACTCACGGTCCTAAACCCACTAAAGCAGAGTTCTCTGCCCAGGTCAAGATGCTTCCCTTCATGTATGCTCACACTGTTCCTGGAAGACTACAATTCCAGAGGGCTGCTGGGCCCTCTGCTGGCTGGTTGATCTCGGATAAGTTGCTCTGGGGACTGGGGTGAATGCCTGAATTGTCCAGTTGTGGACCTTTTCATCTTCTTTCTCTCTTTACCATCCCTCAAACAGTGAAGAGCGAAGGAAATGAGTTATTTGTTAAAGATAGGATATGTTTTGGTGTTCACTTTCCTCCTTGTTTCATTTTTAGATACATTGTGCCAACTTTTTAAAAAAGTTGCTATAAATAAGGAAAGGTGGTAATAGGTAGACATTCAGATAAAACTATACATTCAGTCTCTGATGTAAATTGCATCAGAGACTACATTAGGCCTCCTGTTTTATTCACACAATGTGGAAGAATTCAACTTAATATGTCAAAAAACTCAAAATTATTTTTACTAATCTATTTTTATTATATCTTCGTGTGGTTGACATTTTATATTACTGTTTTCTACTTTTTATATACTTTCTTTGCTCTTCATTTGTGTCCTGTGTTGGACTGGTCAGATTACTTTAAGTGGTCACTTAAGCTCAGTGTCGTCTCTAGCGTTTGAGGAGATGATCTGAAAAAGCAATTTAATATAAACGTTACTTGGATATAAAACAGAGTGTAAAGAACTAATTTCTCAAAATCATACATTTTTATGAGATTTTTGGATAAATTCACCTTATTGGCAAATCACTGTATTTTTATAAGGTCAATATCTGCTTATTATTTCTTCTATTATCTTAATATGAGAGTTAGGAGCTTAATAATTTGGATTTAGGGGCTTAATAGAATAATGTAATACTTACTCAACTGTGTATTTTGGGAACTCTATTCCTTTTTAGAGAGTTTTTAGTGATTTCTAGGAAATCAGGTAGCAGAATTGGAGTCCTGGTGTTGCTTCATTTTTCTCTTCAGAATCTTCTCAGCAGTTCTGGAAATAAGATTAAAAGTACCTGGGCTGGTGGTCATAGTAATTAACTCTTACACTTAGTTTTTGTGCATGACTTCTTGAAACAGTGGTTTTATTTCCATTGCCATTTGTCGGGGTAAAATCGATCAGCTCAGGGATGTTGGTTAATGAAGCACTCCGTGTAAGTAGATGCACTGAGCTGTGAATTCCAGGGAACGCTTACACACTGTTGTAACAAAGCACGCCTAAGAGGATGCCTGTTTAAGTACGGGAAATAATAAGTGGAACTGAAACAGCCAGTGTGGACTTCCAGTCTGAAGAATTTGTGTTCCCAGTGAGTCTTCTTTCCCATGTTCCCTCTCCGGGCAGGACAATGTCCCCAGCCCTCTAGTTCATTGTTCTGCAGGTTAAGTTAAAGCATTTGTCATCTTACGCGTTACTCGTAGTTGTTACCAGTGAAAAATGACTTTGCACCTCATGCTTCCCCTGGACAGCCCTACTTTTTGACAGCTTGTCCTGTGTAGGTCGGGTTCGGGGCCAGGGATAAATGAAGATTATTTTAAAAGGTGCCTCCACTTGTCTTGTGGAACACGAAGGGTACAGTACGTTCCTTTCTTTCGAGTCTTTGAAATGCCATTTATTCTCCCCTATCTAATCACAGACACAGATTTATCATGGCTGAGGTCTCCGCATTGTCCTCAAACTCTGCCTGCTTTCTTTCCCCAGATTAGTCTGCCAAATGCTGGGAGAGGGATGGCGACCTGAAAGCTTCTGGCTGTTGAACAGTTTAGGGTTCCAGCTCCTCATCTTTTGTGTAGCAAGGGGACGCACTTGAGTGATCCCAGCTACTCTAGAGGCCGAGGCAGGAGGATTGCATGTTCAAGGCCAGCCTGGGCAACTTAGTAAGATCTTGTCTCAAGTTTAAAAAGGGCTAGAGTGGTGACACAGTGGTTACATTGAGTGTACAGGGCCCTGGATTTAACCCCCAGTACTCCAGCAAAAAAAAATAACCCTTGAAAGACTAAACCAGCATTACTGTTTTCAGCCACATTCAGTGTGATTTTTCTGCGTAATTACTGGCTTCCTAATCAAGTATGTAAGTCCAAAATTTGAAGACACCTTTCCTTGGTTTTAGCACACTGATTTCAGATATTTAAGTATACTCTTTCTTAGAGTTGGTTTATATTTATAAAGTAAGAAGCCATTTACCTGCTAGGGATTTAATAGATATTGTATTTTGTTCAGTAGGTTTACAGTATGGATTTGTTTACATTAAAAATGTCCAACAGATCTTAGTTCATGTTGACTGTACCTAAAATTAATTTTCATTTAATTTGCAAGACACATGTTTCAATCCAAAGTGCTCACCTCAGTGACATTTAATGAGAGTGTGGCTGATAAATGTGACTCTGCCATGATGGAGTTACTAGGTGAATGCAGTAGCCAGGCCGTCTGGATCCAGTTAAAAATTAAATGATTAACTTAATTCCTTTTGTTGATGGCTCATTTTGTTACCCTCTGAACTTTTGGAAAACTTTTTTAAGTAAAACATAAAGACTCCTGCATGCTTTGAACAACTTCGTTTATTAAGGAGCCCAAAGGATGTTTGGGTTACTCATTGTGCATTATTTCTAAGGCAAATATTTTGAAAATGCGTTAGTTTCCAGATTAAATGTAGGCTGGTTAAGTGTGATTTGGAAAGTGGTTCTTCGTGGAGCACACGGCAGCAAGGAGTGTCCTTGGCTCTGGAGGTTGAGAGAGGCTCCTGGACTCCAGCCGTCAGGTGCTGCAGTTGGCGGGCCACACAGTAAGCCGTGGTGGACACCTCTGTCTCCCTGCACCGGCACAGAAGGGACTACCACTTGCCTGCAAGCTCGCAGATAGTAGGAGACCAGCCTTCCCTTCTCCTGGTCTGCAAATAGGCAAACTTGGAAAAAATAGACTGTTAAAAAACTTTAGCCTTCCAACAAAACTGAGTGAGAGGTAGAGTTCCCACTTAGCCTCGTTCCACCTTTCTCCCGTACCCACATCCTGGACCACAGCAGCACACTTGTCACAGCTACTGACCCCACACTGTGACAGGCTCATCGCCTCACACTTGCATCCTGTCACTTTTGACAGATGGAGGATGACGGCAGTGGCCACCGTGGTGTCATTTGCAGCAGCTGACCTCAGAACCTCCCTGCCTGCATGTTGTGCATTTGTTCTCCCATTCCTCCTCATTCCTGGCGAACAGCGATCTCGCTTCCTGTAGCCATGCAGTTACGTTTTTCCTAAAGCATCACAGAGTGGAACCGCACAGTGGTAGTGTTTCCAGGTGGGCTGCTTTCACTTAGTAATACGCACTTATCTCTTCATGGCTCGGGCATTCCTTTTTAGCACTGAATGATATTCCGTTGCTGGAGGGAGCACAGTTTATTTCTCCCTTTACCTACTCTGTTGCTTCCAAGTGTTGGTAACGTGGGTAAAGCACCCATGTGCAGGGTCCTGTGTGGGCGCACATTTTCCATTCATTTAGCTCTATGCCAAGGGGACCGAGTACCAGATGGATCTGTTGAGGCTGCATTTAGCTTTGCAAGAGCCACTGGACCACCCTCCAAAGGGGCTGTTCCATTTTGCATCACCATCAGAAGTCCCTCTTACTCCAGCCCTTGTCATCATGCAGTGTTTTCGATTTGACTGTTCTAATAGTTGTATAGTGTTTCAGTGTTTTACAGTAGTCTTGGTGTTTTGGTTTGAGGGTTCCTGATGACATATACTGGTCAACATCTATTCTATACTTGCCATCTGTATGTCTTTTTGAGTAAGGTTTCCAGGTCATTTGCCCATTTTTAATGGGGCTGTTCATTTTTTTAATTGGTCAGTGGTTTTGTTTTTGGGGGGCTGGGAATTGAACTTAGGGTCTCACACATGATAAGATATGTTCTACCACTAAGCAGTATACCTTCAGCCCCTACCATTCAGGTTTAAGAGTTCTTTGTATATTTTAGACTACAGTCCTTTTCAGATGGGTCTTTTGCCAATATTTTCTCCCAGTCTACTGCTTGTCTTCTCATTCTTTTGACATCTTTTGTGTGAAGTTTAACAACTTTTAAATTAACATCCTATCTGCAGTATTTTGGGGGTACAGTGTGCAAATCTAGTATGTGTGCACAGTTTGGTTCATGTAAGTAGCATTTTCGTCTCCTCAATCATTTATCATTTCTATGTGATCATGGCCTTCACACACTCCTCTTCTTGTGAATTTGAAATAGTTAGCAAATTGTTGCAGACTGTAATTGCCCCTTTGTTATAGAACGCTAGGACTAATCCCTCCTGTCTGTTTCTTGTACTTATTATCCACCCCTTCCTATCCCCTCTTCTTCCTGGCCCCAGCGACTGCCACTGTATACTGTGCTTCTATGGAATCAGCTTTTGTACCTCCTGTAAATAAGTGAGAATACGAGCACATTTTAATTTTAATGAAGTCCAGCTGGTTAGCTTTTGTGTTGTATCTGAAAAGTTACTGCTGCATCCAAGATGCAGAAAGCTTTCTCCTATGCTGTCTCTGGAGTGTGACTGCATTTCACATTTAGGAATATTACCCATTTGGGCTGATTTTTTGTGGAGGGTACGGTCTATGTTGAGATGATTATTTTCAATTTTAGTTTTTTATTGGCCCATGTTTGCAGTAATAATAATTAAATTCCTTGTGTGCACTTGGTGCATTTACGTAACACATCTTAATTCGGTTTTCATTCCATTTGCCTTCTGTGCCTCCCACTCCCTCCATTTCTTGCAAAAGCTCCATCTCTGTCTCTTGCTATCTTTCATTTTTCTCTTTATTTACACTTTGGAAGAGAAACCATGTGACATTTCAGCTTGTTGGTTCAGTTTATTTCCCTTAACATTATAGTCTCAAGGTGCATCCATTTTCCTACAAATGGCTCAAGATTGCCCTTCTTTGTGGCAGAATGTGCTCCACTGTGTACTCAGGCCCCATTTTCTTTATTCATTCTTCTGCTTCTTTTTTCACACATGATGCTCCGTTGTTTAGTCACCATTTGTTGAAACAACCTTTACCTCCTTGCATTGCCCTTGCTGCTTTGTCAGCCATCGGCTGAATGTATTTGTGAGGTGGTTTCTTGGCTTTCCATGCTGTTCCACTGATCTGTCATTTTTATGCCAATAATGTACCTACGGCTGTAGTTGTGAAATGAGGTAGTGTCAGTCCTCTGACTTTTTTCTACCCTTTCTGTATTGAGTTGACTATTCTGGGTTTTTGCCTTTCCATGTAAATTTTTGAATCAGGTTCTTGATATGCATGAGATAATCTGCTAGGATTTTGATAGGGATCGACCTGCAGCTCTGGATGGGTTGGGAGGAGCTGGCATCATGATGCTACTGAGCTTTCCCACCCTAGAGACAGACCACCCCTCCTCTAACCTCGTTTTCTTCTTAAGGACATCTTCCATAGACTTTTGTAGTTTTCTTCATATAAATCCTGGACATATTTTGTTGGATTTTTATGTATATGTCTCATTTTGGGGGTGCTAACATAAATGGTAATAAGTTGTAATTTCAAATTTGACTTGCTCACTGCTGGTATATAGGAAGGCAGATATATTTTGTATATTAACTTTGTGTTTTACAAGCTTGTTATATGCACTTATGGGTCCCAGTGAGATCTTTAAAATGTTTTTATGGTCTATTCTGATTTTCTACATAAATGACCATGTCACCTGCAAACAAAGACAGTTTGATTTTTTCCTTCCAGTCTCTCTACTTTTTAGCTCCTTGTTTTGTTATATTCTGTTAGCTAAGACCTCTCTCCTGAATGCTGAAGAGCAGCAGCAAGAGGGGGCACCCTTGCTTAGTTTCCGATCTTAATGGGAAAGTTCCAGATTCATATCGTGAAGTATGATGTGAGCTGGAGGTTACTTAGGTCTTCTGACTTACGTCAAGGCAGAAGATTTCCCCTCTATTTCTTAATTGTTGAGTTTTTAAAAAATAATTAAGTAAAGTTTTGTTTTGCCAAGTGCTTTTTCTACATGTGTTGTTATGATCATGTGATTTTCTTAGTTAACCTTTTGCTATTAGCAATTACATTATTTGAGTTTTGAATGGTAAACCACCCCTGCATACCTGGGATAAATCCCGTTTGGTTATAGAGTATAATTCCTTTTACACAGTGTTGGATTTGATTTGTGAATATTTGATTGTGTTTTGCATTACATTCATGAAAGATATTGGTCAATAGATTTTTTAAATAATGTCTTTGCTTGGTTTTACTACTGGGGTAATGCTGGCTGTAACGAGTTAGAAGGTATTCATTTGGTTTCTATCTTATGGGAGAGATTGTGGAGAATTGGTATAATTTCTTCCTTAAATGTTGGGTGGAATTCACCAACAAATACATCTCCACCTCGTGCTTTCTATTTGGAAAGGCTATTAATTGTTGGAATTTTTTCAGTACATTCTTTCTTCAGTCTGTTAAGATTGTCCACACTTCTTGTGTGAATTTTGTCTTGTGTCTTTCATGGAACTGCTTGGGTGACTTCATGTAGTTGTCAGATTTGTGAGGATGTAGTTGCTCCCAGTCTTCTGTCTGTCCTCTCAGTATCCATGGGATCTGGGATGCTGGCCCCTCGTTCATCTCTGATATTGCAGTTTCTGCCCTCTTTGTTTTTTGCTTAGCCTTGTTCACAATTTATACACTTTAATTATCTTTTCAAACAACCAGACTTTGGTTTTATTGATTTTCTCTATTCATTTCTGATTTAATTTTTGGTATTTTTTCCTTCTTATTTTGGATTTAAGTTGCTCTTCATTTCTAGTTTCCCAATATGGAACCTGAGATAATTGGTGTTAGATCTTTCTTCTTTTCTAATGCATGCATATAGCTTCCTTTTCCTTTTCTTTTAATTTTATGAAAAATAAAACAAATTTTCATAATCAAAGATTCTTACAAACAAGAAATAAATAACACAAACTTTCTTTTCAACCAGCTAAAATAAACTATTTGTATAAATGAAACATGTATAAAGGGGGAAGGGGCGGGAGAAAGGGGGAGGGGATAGAGAAAAGGAAGTAAGATGGATCCTGTACGTGTAGCAACTCCCCATAGGGAATGTGTGCATTGTGTACTGCTCACCTGTACTGAAAACTAAAGCTTGAAAATTGAAAACATCTTAGACTTTCCATCTGTCTGCTTACATTATTATCTATCTTGTATGCCATCTACTTTTTTCATTAAAACCCTTTGCATATTAATTATATACATAGAAAATTCCTCATCTGATAACCCCAGTATTTTTGCCACTTCAGACTCCGTTTCTGACTGTTGTTTGGCTTTTGCCGAGTGCAGGTTTGCCTTTCAGTGTACCTTGTCACCGTTTGTGAAAGGCCATTTTGAGGGACTGCTTTCGGTGCCTCAGCCGGTCCTGCAGTCCTGCGACCGAGCCCTAGGCTCTGGACAGCCCTGCCCCATCGCGGGTGAACCTCAGCAGTGCATCGCAAGCCCCTCACCCTTAGCGGGGCGGGATGCTGAGGGGCTGTGGTTGTTGCCCTTCCCAGTTGGGTTCTGCGGGAATCCAGCAGGCTGGGCTCTGGCAGAGTGGGGACAAGGAGGAGGAAAGAGAGAGAGGAAGAGTAGAGGAGGAAGAAAAAGAGGGAACAGGGAAAGGAGGAGGAGGAGGAGGAAGAGGAGGACGAGGACGAAGAGGAGGAGGAGAACTTCTATTGTGTTTCACACCCCGCCCCCAGAAGCACCCGGGTGCTTTTCTCTGATGCTCACTGTGAGAAGCAGTGGTTTCCAGGGCTCCAGAGTGACTGATACCCCAGAGCTCGTGCTCTCAGACCTATTCCCATGGGTGTTGTCCGGCCCCCGATCTCCACTGGTGGGGTTCTCCTCTGGAAAGTTCTGATTCTGCGTATCTGCCTGTAGCTACAGTTTTGAAGGCAGAAGTTTGCTCCGTGACCTCCAATATCTTCCTGATCTGAGAATAGCTGTTGATTTTTCAGATACTCAGCATTTTAATTTTCATGAGTACAGAGTGGTGATTTTGAACTTGCTTCATGCTAGACTAGAAACCAGATACCCAGTTGGCAACCGTTTATGCTTTGAGAGAACAATAGTTTTATAAGTAAATTATCTGTCACTCTTGCAGAAAGTGAAGAATACTTAAGATCTGGGGAAAAGTACAATAGCCCTTAAAGCAGGATGATTTTACTGAGAGAAAAGTAAGCTTGAGAAACAGTTGGAAGAGCATAATATGTTTGCTCTACATGTTAATTCTTGAGTGATCCAGAATAAACTTTGCAGTCTCCCTGGTTCTTAGTATTCTTCATGGAGTTGTTATGAGGAGTAATGAGGCAAGTTTTCCTCTTTTCCATTTTCATCCCTTTTTCCCCTTCTTTTCTTCTTTCCATCCACACCTACCAGGTGTTAAGTGCTAGGGATTAAAAGCTGATTACTGTTTTCATTCTCAATTTCTAAAAGAAGTAGATACATATTAAATTTCATCATAATTATTTGCATGCAGCCTGTAAGAAAGGTCCAGTGGTGGCCCAGACGGAAAGAAGCGAGGAGTGTCGCTCAGAGAGGACGGTGGTGTGGAAGGTCTCATGTTGAGCAGTCCTGGGTTAGACCTTTGCGGAGGAGGAGCCTTTCTTGGCTTGGCCGAGGCAGGGGTGTTGAGGAGAGTCCCACCGTGGGTGGATTCAGTGGGATGTGATGGGAGAGGAAGTGGTCAAAGAGACAGCCATCAAATCTGGGAAGGCCATGTCTGCCCCCATGAATCGGGGCCTCCCAATGCCCAGGGAAGCAGCTTGAAACAACTGAAGTTTTCGCATGGTCTTGTGACTTGGCAGAAGCAGGGACAGCAGGAAGGAAGAGCAGCTCAAATGCCAGTCGGTAACCTGGGAGAGTGAGTACCCCGAGACCACTGCTGGAGAAGGTGGGGGTTAGCATGGACCTAAGACCTAGAGTCCTGACTCACTGGGTGTCAGGGAAGGGTAAGGAGCTGAGGATGACCCTCGGGTTTCAGTTGGGGACCTGAATGGACAGTGCCACTAACTAGGGCAGCAGAGAGAAGAAAGTGGTACGGAAGTTGTCTGGGGGTCCCGGTGGATGTGCCCCATAAACAGGTTGAATGAGTAGACCTGGAAGTCTCAGCAGACAGCTGGAGCAGACGTTCGCTGGTCCACACAGTTTGTTTTCTTTGGGCTGACACGGGAAGGCTAAGGAGAGAACCTGGCCTCGGGGAATGCTGCTCTTTTAGGGTTGGGGGAATGTGTGTAGGAAAAGCAAAGGAACAACTTAATTGGGGAAGAATAAGTGGAGAGAGGCTTGATGAGGAGTCATCAGCAGAGGAGTAAAGGTGGGTAAAGGTCAAGGGTGGCAGGGGCCAGCCTGGGTACCGCTCTGCGGAAGGCGTGCTGTGGAGGGGTGGAGAGTACGCCTGCTTGGCATGTGTACTAGTCAGGATTCCATTAGCTTGCCTGTAGCAGAAAACTAAATTGTAGTAAATGTATTTCTCCTAAGTAAAAGAAGTCTGGAGGCTGACAATACAGGGGCGGGGCGGCGGTTGGTGATGCCAGGGATCTGTGCTCTGCCTGCCTTCTGCTGCGCAGTCCCGCAGCATTCTTGTTCTGGGCCAGCGTGGAGGTTGGCACTCAGCCTCGGACATGCCGTAGAGAGAAGGAGTGCAGAAGGGAAAACCAACTCCGATCTGCTTCTCCTGCCCGCTGCCCAGACAGGTGAACACATCCGGCTCGAAGGGGGACTAGGGAATGCTCTCTTAGCTGGGGAGTGACAAGTCTGACTGGAAATGGGGTTGCTTATTATGCAGGGGAGTAACCCTGGACTTGCAGTCTCTTCTGTACAAGGGATTAAAATTGTGTGTGAGTGGGTGGGGGACAAGCTTGCGTGTTCGAGGGAGGGGAATAGCTCATTAGGGCTGTGTGTATTGGCTACAGTCTGCTGTCTTGGAATTCCTGTGATTGTTCTGGGCATTACCATGGGGGAAAAGCTGCCTAAAAGAAATAAATTGTATACATGACAAAACTTTGATCTGCAAACCATTCTGCTTTCAAACACAATTAATTTTGCAAATATTTAGGACAGTTTATTAAGGAAAGGAGACCTCTACTAATGTATTTTATGTATATTCTATAAATTATGTTTTGATATAACAAGAAAACAGTGAAATGACATGGTAATCTTATTAATACTTTGAACCTATTACAGCACATTGTCTGTTTAGATGGCTTTGTAATTGTCACTATTAGTGTAATTTATCACCTTCAACAGTTTCAAAATAAAAGTACATTTTAAAAAATTATAGGGTGGATCAGGTTAAAAAGATTCAATTAAATAGGATGTAGAAATTGTTTGCTTCTGCAAAGCTAACATCTGGGGGAATTTGGAAGGAGTAAATGTATTTAGAAAGCATATGCTATTTTAGATGAGAGTTTTACAGTGATGTCCTTCTCACTGTCTCTTGGCTGGAGCTCTGCTAGTTCTGCATTTACTTATGGAACGTAGAGATCTGGACTCAGCTGAATTATCTTTGTTAGGTCCAGGGGTGTTTGCTGTGGTTACAGCTAACATACTTTTCCCTTGCTGCATGGTGCTTTGGAGAGCATGGGGCCCAAGTCCGCAGTGGACCGTGGGCTCCTGCACAGACTTAGGTCACGGGTGCAGAACTTCCCTCCAGCATCCAAGGGGGGCTGCGGGGTGGGGTGGGCTGTTCTAGCAGCTGCTCAGGTGCAGCTGGGACAGGCGTGTTTGCTGCTTCTCATTGTGTCACTTGATCATAAAAACAGTATTTCCTGGGTGACTTAGGAAAACGTTGATTCAGGATATTTTGAAGAATTTTTCTAGGTATAGTGGCCTAAATTTCAAGATCCATGTATTCTGACCTCAACTCCTTTACTTACTAGTTCAACCGATCAGGAAAAGTGTGCGTTCCCCAAAAAGGAGGAAAAGGAAAGTTTAAAATAGAATGTTCTTTCATCAGTCCTGTTTCCTTCGCTTTCGTTTCTCCAGGCCGTCAGTACACGTGTTGGTGATAGGAGTGTTACACAATCTTAGCAGAGGTATTCTTGTCCAAATTTCTGCTCAGTAAACAGATAAATCTCCTGCACTATCTCCATCTTCAAGCTCGGTCTCTACTCTTTCAGTGGTGGGACCGTCACCTTTATGAATCCCCAAATGGTTTATTTCCCAACTCATAACATTTTTAAATAGCTGTAATGTTTACAAAAAATGTTCTTGGTTATTTTGAGCTAAAATTTGCCTTCTTAGCATTTAACCTATTGATTTAATTCTGCACTCTTTAGCCATGTGAAAAATGATCAATCCCTCTAATAACTGACAATTTACTAATAAATATTTGAACTTTTTTTTTTCAGGCTGTGTCTCACTGACACTTACAGTCATTGCTCGTGACTTGTATCTTATTCCTCCTCATCTTTCTCAGTCAAGTACTTCTTTTCTAGTGTTTATAGTCTGTTATGTGTTTAAGATTTTCAGCAAGGCAGTCAAGTACTCTATTAATTCATGTTAAACTTGCAATCAGCTAAAGGCTGTTTTTTCATATAATTTGTTGTTAACTCATATTTGGCATTTTGTATAGGCTTCACGAGTCAAGCACAGGATTTTCTGTTTGTTTTTAAGTAAATCGTGTTGGATTCAGCAGTCTCACAGAAAGCCTTATTCTTCTTGGATGCTAATTCAGGAATGTCAATATATCTGTTATCACTTAGTT
Organism: Cuniculus paca; assembly: GCA_004365215.1. Lineage (NCBI taxonomy): Eukaryota > Metazoa > Chordata > Mammalia > Rodentia > Cuniculidae > Cuniculus > Cuniculus paca. The sequence goes on along the minus strand of RJWT010005224.1, from coordinate 6,706 downwards.
TTATTTTCACATTTGGTTATTTGGTTGTGATTATTTTTCTCAAATAAGGGGTTAGTCTGATTATTTCCATCTGAACTCGGGGAAGTCAAGACTTCTTAGTTCACTCTCTTCTCATTGGTTTAGATGCCCACCCTGTGAAATGTTAGTTGAATTGACTGGAAATTATATATCAGGAAATTAATTCACTAGAAGCTCATGTTGTATTCAATCCTGTTTTTCTCCTCTTATCTGTTTTTCCCTTTGATCTATTGATTATTTTGGTTTCTTTAGTGGAGATATAATTAGAAAATTCATTTTAGATAAAAATCACTGAAGAATCAGAATCATTTCATCTAAATTTGAAAAATACAGTTTTTACTTCCTAGTATTTAAAAAAAGTGAGTTTTTGACTTACATTTTTGACTGCCAAGTAAATGACTATTTCAGAGCTTTTCATAGTAACTTAAATTTTAATTACAAAATGCTACCTAGATGAACATCTTTCACTTACAAATTCATGCAGTAGAGTTTCTTCTAATATAAGTTTAAAATAATTAAAAGAGAACTATGTAAAAAATTGTTAATAAAATATTACTTTAAGCTACTACTAATGATTTACTTTCATACATGAAAACATTTTATAAGCTATAAAACACTATGTAAATTGCTATTATTTCTCTGCTATAGCAATAATAATATAATACAGAGTAAAATCTATTATATTGATATGTAGAAATAGGTATCAATAATAGAATATTTTATGAAACCATTACTGTCCAGTACATAAAGAATTTTATTTTGACCATCATTATTGCATATAGAATAGATAATTCTTTCCTGCCCTTACCCCTTTTTTTAGAAAATCCTGTTTTCCTTACTTATCTGGTTTCCCTCAATGACTGTATTAAATGTTATCTCCTGCCAGTGAAATCCATTTTATCAAGACTCTCTTACTATAGTCTCTATTTGAAATTTTGATGTTTTACTGGCTGCATATCCATTGTTTGCAACATTGCATCATCAGTGTTATTTTTAATTGTATGTCTTGGCCCATTATCAAATATGAGAATTACTTATGGGCAGGATTTGTGTCGGCTAAGACCCAGAACAGTGCTAGAACCTTACTAACTGTTGACAGTGATTAGCATAAGTGTGTATTTGTCACCTGTCTTAGGGTGTTTGGAAATGGTTTTATGTAAGGTAGATGATTAGAATCGTCTTTATGCTACTGATCTGTTCTTTCCTGAGGTGAAGATGTGTTGCTTGGCTAGACTGCCACCACCTCTGTGTGAGTGCATCCTAAGTGCATGGTGCTGCTTCCCTGCGTTTTTTCAGGGAAATCAGTTACACGCAGCAGATGCAGATGAGCTGCTGAATAAAAGAAGGAATATGCCGTCTCCAGTGCATGCTCTCAACGTATCAAACCAAGCTAGGAAATGGCCTAAGGCCTGTGGTAAAAAACCCTGTGAGTCTAATTATTTTATTTGGAGCTTTTAAAAAATGTCTCCAAATAATAGTTTTTAAAAGCAGCGGTCACATATTTATGTTCTCTGAAAATACAGAGAAAAGTGATCCTGTGTTTTCCTTCAGTTGGGGTTTTCCTTTGAACACCTGACCACTTCCTCCTGCGGTGTGACAGTTCCGGGTCCTGGTTCGCAGGTGTTTTCTTCTGAAGAATCTGTTTCCTGTCCTGCTTAACGAATATGGGCTGATGGCGCTGCTGGAATTTGCAGTGAGAAAAGCTCTTTCAGAATTCCTTTAGGGAAAGCGGAAACCAACTATAAATATTAGCCTCACTTAATGGTGCATATTAATGTGGATTCTGAAAATGTGGCAATGGCAAAGTAGGGCACCCACTAAACACGTCATCAGACATGCCATAGCTGGACAAACATAGGATTTGGTTGGATGTAAGGAAGGAATGGGAACAGACAGGAAGGAAAGTATAAAAAGCAGAGAGTGTAAAGTGAGTGGGAAAGGAAAGCCAGTAGATCTAAATGCCAAAATGGGATGTGCAAACATTACGAAAGAAAATTAACGGGAAGAAGGAAGAATAAGAGTGCTACAGTCAAGACGAAATTCCAGATACGTTATTTCCCATTAGGTGTTTGAGTGGACATAAGTTTTCAGTTTATTTGAGTCTGTACCGGGAAGCATAGTTGCTGGATGCTATGGCAAGGCTGTGGGTGGTTTCGAAAGTGGCCAAACTGTCTTCCACAGTTGCTGTACCATTTGCCTTCCCATTGGCGAAGGATGTGCGCAACACCCTCGCTTGCGTTTGGTTGTGGTCAGTGTTCGTTGTGATTACTTTGGAACACTTTATTCTCTGCACTTTCATTGTGTGGTGTATACATACATGTAAATGTGATACCATAGCGTAATAACTTTCATAAATTTTGACATACAGGTGATTTTCTTCTCTCTCTTTTTTTGCTCTCAGTAAAACTGATAAAAATCCTTCATAAACTCTACAGGTGGAATTGTACTAACAAAAGGTATATATATATATATGTTTTAAAGTTGCAGAGCTCTTAAGATCATTTTTGGATTTTCAAAATTATACCTTTGAGAAATAATTTGCAAAATAATTCTTTCTGTCTAAATTTTCTGTACAAAAGGTGAAAACTTTAAGTAAATGTAAATATAAAATTTAACAAGACATTCTATAAAGATACTAATTTCAAGTATCTAACCCAATATTTACTTTTAAAAGACTTAATATCATTTGATTTTGGTAAGCTTTTATGCTTTACTTGCCTGTTTCTTGATAGAAGTGTTATTATACCATAAAATAGAAGAAACAACATTTAACTAATAATTCAACTTGTTAAAAATAATAAAAATTGAATATAATGAAATAAGAAATCAATTGTTTATGCATTGGAACGTAAATTTAACCTGGTTAATTTCAGAAGGAAAATGAAACCTTGCCACTACATTTAATTTCTTTCTTTCTTTCCTTAGGAAAATTTATTTTGATTTAAGGTGACTAGGCTAAATACAATTTCATAGCATAGTCATTTTTAAACTATCGAAGAGTATTTGGCTAATCATTGTACCTTGGCTACTCATATTAGAATGCACAAAAAAATTTTCATAGTAATGAAAGTTTATTTGATGAGCATTTCTTTTTCATTTTTTTAAGCCATGGTATAACCTCTACATCTAGCCCGGTTCTGTGGGGTAGCGCTAAATTAAAACATCATATTTATTGGTTTGTAGTTAGCCTGTAGGAAATTTCTTTGATTTTAGTTAAATCTTGACACCTACTGTGTCTTCCCAGCACCGTGCAGGTTCCGCCCCTTCATTACATTTGGGGAAGGTGATTCATTACCAGTTACAGTATCGTCCGCTCAGGTGGGAAAGGTCTGTGTGTCTCACTGGATTTAAAGATGACTACACCCTTCACAAAGTCATTGCTCCAGGATGCTTTGCCATCACTGACATTCTTTAAGGGAGTCCCTTCCCCTTCTATCCATCCTACTTCAGATTTAAAGATATCACCTGCCAGAGGAATACAAACTCTTCAGAATGTCACAGAAGAAATGCTTAATGTACATTTATAGCAACAAAACTTTTCTCTCTCTGCTGGCTTTTCTTAGTGCTTCACATCATGTTTTACAGTGTATGCAGTTCAGTCTTTGGCCAAGTCTTTCATGAATCAAGAAGTCATTTTAGTATCTTTGACTTTATGCCTCCTATCACTTTCTTCCTGGGTGTGAGAAGGGGCTACTTACCTTCATTTAAAGCTACTTTTCGACCCTATTAATTAGGTTACACTTGCATGTTGCTAAAAGCTTAATTCGGGTTGTTAAATTGTCCATTGTGGTCATGGCAGATCATTGAAGTCTTTCTACCGAGTCCTCAGTGTCTCCCCCGCAGTGTGGCTGTGGTTCTTGGGCTGTTTCTGTGGAGTTTTACCCTCTGTGTGAACGAAAGGACCCTGTGCTGATTGTCTGAGGTTTTGTTTTTTGGATGGGTTTACTCCTTTAGGTTCCTCTGCTCCTCAAATTCCAGCTGCCTAAAACTTGTCCAAAATTAGTATCTTGATTCCAGCTCAAGAGACTGCTCTTCTGCATTCTTAATCTTCTGGATGTGCCAAAAGCTAGGAAAATGACAGAGCCCAAGCTAGCTTGTTCCTCTTTTCTCAAGTACCATTGGCCTGCACCCCCATTGTCCGTGATCTAAAGTCATCTGTTGGATATGTTTACACCCAGTTTCCTAGTTGTGTGCCGCTGAAGTGCAAGTCCAAACCCACTTACTCCTCTATGGCATAAGCGCAAGTCTGGTGACCGCTAATTATATGTTATACATTGCAACAGAGCTCAGGAAGTCTTCCAAGACTGGCACCCAGCATGACGGCCCAGCGGTGTTGGAGTGCACAGATAGGAAATCCTGCCCTCGGAGGGTAGCATCGAAAGCCGGGCTGACTCAGGCCGTGTGTATCAGATTCCACAGGGAGTGGGAGCCTGAATATAATTTTCAGCTTGGCTTGAGTAGACGTGATTGTCAGGTGCACCCAGGACAGTAATTGCAGTGTATATGCTTTAGCTCGAAGATTGGATGGAAAATTTTACTGAATTCTGTGAATATGCAAACTGTTGATTTAATTAGTTCAATTCTCATTTTTATATCTCTTTTTCTTTTCAGTTTTGCAAATTGATAGTAAACATTTTAGTTTCAAGCTCGTGTTTCTGCCCAAGGCAGGTTTCTGTTCCTGGGCATGTGAAACATTGAACTTTCAACCCTCACCCTGCACTAGTTGTCTGCATGACATCCGTGACACGTCCGCCTCTTTATGCCTGGCTGTCCAGTTCAATCTTTGATTGGCAGTCCTGTCTGTATTAGTGGATGCAGTCATTTTTGTTCTAGAACATTGCTAATGCTTAATTTATTATCTTCAATATCTGTATCCATATATATATAATTTACGTCTTTATAAAGAAACAGAAGTTGTAAGTATGATTAAAATAAAAACCACATATTGACATTGGGTGGTTTCATAGACAGAGTTTTTGACACCTTAAACCTGTTTCCTAGCCTGTTAATGATGAGGAACTTTAAAAAGACTGTGTTAGGAAGAGATTTCTCATTTTTCACGCCTCCTTAGCACCAGGCTGTAAACGCCGTTAACATTTGATCAGGCTGATCTCCTTTCACTGCTAATCGCTGCTCGCGGTCCCCTGAGTAGCCGCGCGGCGGCTGCCAGTGCTGCGGAGACTCTTAGCCAGCTGACTGTTGGCATTTGTCTCCAAGGAGTCGCACTCGGGCACTGGTGTGCATCGCCGGCCAACACTCCGATTCTACAGTGGCTCGGGAATAAGACAGATCCTTTTTCTACCTGCAGTGTGTCTGAGAGACACTTAGATCTTCTTTAAAAATTTTTATTTATTTTAATTGGTGTACGTTTGCAGGACATAACGTTTATTCCCCACGAGGAACTGTGCATGTTAGTATGTAACACGTGTTAGTTCCTCTTTCATCCCGTCCCTTCCCACCCTCCCCTCCTCCACTGCTTGATCTCTTTTCCATTTGAGACAGATCTTCCTACCTCCTATCATCTGTCTTTTATTTTGCTCCTATTTTAAATTCTCTATGGCTGAGGCTTCTCTGGTCACTAATTTGGGATGTAAAATCAGAAGATAGGAAGTGAACGCAATTTGGGTATATACTTATCACTGCTGAAAACAACAGTGAGGTCTTTCTTCCAAGATACCCCACCTGTATCTCACTATCATCCATTTCAAAGTTATTCCCTAACCTTGTTGTATTTTCTTTTCAGAAAAAATGAGGAGAGAAGGGGTTTGTGCCTCTTGAGGACCTTTTATTAAAATTAAATAAAACACCTAAATCTACCACATACAACTAAATAGGCATTAGGAATGCATGTGAAGGAGTCACTTTGCTAACTTCAGTGTTGTTCGCAGTTTAGCATTTTATTGAGAGGCCAAATCTTAAGGATTCTGAGAGGGTGCTGTGTTAAAACAGGTGTCTAAGAGGAGCTCTTAACTAATGCCTTGAATGGAGGAAACCAAAGGATTCTACAAGTACCTTATGCCTGGTCTAAAGGAATCATTCATTCTTGTAAACCTATTTATTGAATACTGCTAATTGAGGCATTGGAGATGTAGAGATAAAAAGTCAGCTAAAGTACTCATAGTAGTTAATTTCAAGAGAAGTTAGGAATAGCCATTTTCTGTAGGTTTTCCTCCAACCTGCCTCTATTCTACTTTTGTATTCATAGTAAATTAACCAAAATAATTTAAAAATTACAAATAGGAAATCATTAATGAATCATAAAGGCTTTATGTTTACTAGAGTCATTTTCTTTTTCCCTTCTAAATGAAAGAATATAGGAAACTGCCAACAAAATCATTCGCCATCACTGCGGTTTTCCCATGTTCAATGGTCCTGCTCTTCCTTTAACTTTCAGCACTACCTGTTGGGAAGCTCGCAAAAGGCCTGTTCTTTAACAGGTAACGGGTGGACCTGAGTGAAAAGCAGACACAAGATGTTATGGTCAGGTTGCCAGCGAGGGCCATTTCTAGGTGGCTGGACTTTCCATTTCATAGGCACTTCCCTAGCCCTATTAATGCATGGTGCGTCACTCTGCCTTCCCCACAGGAACACTCAGAGTCATAACTAAAGGTGTCTGCAGGTAACCCACATTCGAGTATATTTTCTTGAAAAAATTGTGTAAGTTGTAAATTATGTGTTACTGTAACTA
>RJWT010005223.1:0-31419 GCA_004365215.1 Cuniculus paca | reverse complement strand
GCACTTTTAGGGATTTTAGTTCCCACAGCTTCTCTCTTAGGCCCACTCTGCTCAATCTTTGCAGCTTTCCTTAGATGATCCACGCTCCTGGCCTTTTCAAACTTCTGGGGTCTCCACTTTGGCTTCACACTCACAGCTTCACACATTGCCCTCTCAGGGACACAGTGCCTGGCCTCCTGGGCCCTCTGAAATAAGAGTGGAAGCCTTTTTAATGTCAGAATGTGTGCATTCTCCATGTGCCTAAAACCAGCACCACATGGATGCTGCCAAGATCTGTTGCCAGCTGGAGCAGTAGCCAGGCTTTCCTCTTGGCCGTAGGGTTCAAGTGCCTGGATTGTTGGGCACTCTGAACCTGATTGTGAGGAACAGGTTCTCTATGTCACCACCATTCTGGAACCTCGTGTGGTCTCCGCTGCCATTCTGGAATGTGGCGCTCTGCAGCTTTCTCCCCTGGGCAAGGTCTTTCACTTTTGTAGTTTTCAGGCTGCAAAGTGTGGGTATCCGCTGCGTCTTCCTGTGATTCCCGCAGGTCATCTTTCGTATTCTGTTCCTTTTCAGCAATCAAAGTTTCAGTTCTATCTTAATAGTCCACAGCTTTCTGACCAAACTCAGGACATTTTAAATCTCTGTGCTGGGCTCTTTGCTCTTGATTTCCAACATAAATCTGACTAAAATTCGCCAACAATAGCCATGCCACAGCCTCAACATTCGACTGCCTTGAAATTTCTTTTGCCAGATTAATCAGTCTGCCACCCTTAATCTCAGTCTCAGGCAAAGTCTCTGGACATGAGCAAAATGCAGACAAACTTTCTGCCAAGCCAAAGCACACATCATGTGGAGTTCAACAACCAATGCAGTCCTTCTTTCCAGCAGAAACCTCCTGAGTCTGGTCTTTACTGGCAGCCTCTCTATCAGCCTTCTGGTCTTCTGAGCTCTGATCAGAATCTCCCATGCAGAACAGCTTAAGCTAGTTCAACTCTATGCATTCAGGCAACATCTCCAAACCTTTCCAAACTTCCCACAAGCCATTCACAAAGGCTCCCGAACTACATGGTCAGGTACAGTCACAGCAATGACCCCACTCCTGGTACCAAATTCTGTCTTTGTTACTTTTCTCTCATCGTTGAGACAAAATACCTGATGCCCAAAGTAAAGCAAGGAGAGGTTTATTTCTTACAGTTTTTGGGATTTCAGTCCATACTTAACTGATTCCAAGGCAGGGTGGTGTGGCTGAGGGGCAGTCATTCATGGCAGCTGCAAGCAACAAGAGTGAGCCACGCAAAAAGAGGAAAAACTCGCCTCCTTTCCGACCTTACATTGTATGTTGTCTCCACCCCTGGTTGGGTGCAGAGCTCACACCACCAATCCCAGAACTAGACAATGAATCAATCACAAATGCTAGATTCAGCTGCTTCCATGACTACATGAGGCTTCAGGGGGCCACCTACAAACTGTAACAATTGGTGTAAGCATGTGGTAGGTGATAAAACTAGCTCTACAAAACTGCTGGCTTTACATCACTCTGACCTTTGAGTTATGTTTAACCTGCAGTTTCAGGCAGCATGCCTGGCATGGGAGTGGTGAAACATGGTCCTAATCTACCTGCACTATTGGGTGCCGGGCAGGGGTGGAGAGAACATAAAGGCAAAGGTGCAATAGGTGCTGTCAGTAAGAGTTCATGTGTTTTGGGGGCAGCCTGGTGACTTAAGAGCTTGCTATTGCTGTGCTGTGTGCCTTTGGACAGGTCATTTGGGATGTCTGGGCCAATCTTTTCATCTCTCCAGTGGAGATAATTATAGTACCGTAGGGATGAAGGGAGAATGGATTGTCTGATATGTAGTAGGTCCTCAGGAAATGCGGCTTCTTACTTTTGGGTGATTGAAAACCTCCCAAACCCAGAAGCGACTCAGCAGTCCACCTGCTGATGGGCCAGGTTAGGAGAATGGTGAGCTTTGATGGGACTGGTTGAAGCAAGTTCAGCTGAGAGCCAGAGATGTGTGACTCAAGATAGAGACTAACAGTGATGGCAAAAGTGTGGGTACTGCCCTCAGTGGAGGGGCCTTTGTCAGGCCATTTTCCCTCATCTGGTGTATGAAAGATGAGGAGCTGAGTCTTGTCATTAAACAATGCTTTGTGAGCCCCAGCCACGGTGAAAGGGGGTGACTCTCTACCCCAAAACCCATGTCATCAGGCAAGTTATTTATGTCTTACAGCTCAATTTCCTAGGTCATAAGATGGGGCTCATTGTAGTGCTTGCCTTACTGGGTCATTGTGAGGGTTAGGGAAGATCATAGACTGCTGCACTGTGTGCAGGGCGGACGTCCTGCGGGCACCAACGTATCAGCTAATAATCATTGTTACAGATAGGAGAGCAAGATTTACACCATTTCTTTGTGTTTTACTTTTCTAGAACAGAAAGACCTGGTAGAGAGGGGCCAAAGGATGAGAGAAGTGGTATGGATAGTAATATGCAGAAGACTTTGCTTTCAGAGGGGAAGCAAGGGGTCCTAGAATTTGCCCCAGTAGGACTTCTTTCCTGTGCAGAGCTCTGTAATGATTATGGCTTTGGGGACAGTTAGTAGCTATGGGACCTGTGCAGTGCCTCACATGTTTTATCTTCTTCATTGAACCTTTCTCTCCTGTGACCCCATGGCAGCAGGCTCAGAAAACATATTTTACTTTTTCTACCATTTGTGTTTTAAAATCCTCTTCCCTTTTCCTCGAAATGGACTTCATTCGATCAAAGAGGGAAAAGGATATTCAGGCAAATTTTTTTGAACCATTATTATGTTTTGCTTCCTTGATTTATTTTTGCCTCAAAGACAGTCTGTCCTCTCCATTTTCTCTGTGTGTGAAGATTTTGTTCAGTTCCACACTGCTGATGAGCTCACAGAATGAAGGCTTTTAGAGTAAGAGCCACTCTGACTTTGGAACACCAGGGCTTCGTCATGTGGGAGGTGTTGGCCACCAGGCCTCAGAGTGTAGCGCTGCTGAGCAGAATCCCAGGGCCAGGCCACTGGGGCTGGGATCCTGCCTCTGCTACTTACTAGCTGGTGACCTTGCTCTCCTTAGCTTCCTTCTTCGTAAGGTGGAGGTGCTGTGATGCCCACCTCATGGACCAACACCTGTGAAGCATCTCTATTCTTCACTGCAATGGCTGCTTTCTTCCTGCTTATGCCCCAGCAGACTCTTGGTTCTTCGAGGGAAGCAGTCGTGTCTTCCTCTTGATCAGCACTGTGTCCCCAACATCCTCCTCAATACCAGCATTTAGTGACACTTGGGAAATCTATGCTGGATGAGTAACAGTGGCTGCTGTGCTCTGGAATGTTGATCACTGGATCTGAAGAGTGAACTCCTGCCACCTGGCAGCTGAGTGCTTGCTCTCTGTAGTGCTCATCGCCACAGGATTGCATGGGTACCACGGCATGACTGTTGTCAGTACTCCTCCTCATCTCTCTGTTTTCCTCATAAGTACTGGTACATAGTATGCCAAAATATTATGTCTACTTGCAGTTTTTTTGAGGATGAATCTAGTGAGGAGTACACACCTTTCTTGCTTAATTACTGTCACTGTTTGAGTCAGACATTTTGCCATGTCCTGGGTATCAGATGTGGGAGGAAGTTGCAAACCTAAAGGAAAAAAAGCATGTCTTTGATATAAGAGAGGAAGCTGACAGCCATTTTTCTTTGGGGATGGGATTTTACTGAGTGAAGTGCAGAAAGGAGATACCTTCTTCTCTGACGAGATGAGGAACCTGGATGCAGGACTGGGAGTGAAACTCTTCTCAATCATATTCTTAGAATAGCCCAAGTGCTAGCAACAGTAACAATAGTCTCAGTAGCAATAACAAACATTTCATGTTACACTCTGCCAGGACATTGCAAATGCTTTCATGTATTCAGTTTGTTTAATCCTTTTAAAACACCTTTAAAGTAGATACTGTTGTTATTACCACTTTAGTAAAGATGGAACAAGGCATTGAGAGCTTGGATAACTTCTTAAATCACACCGCTAGTAAGTGCTGGGGCTGGATTTGAACCCAAACCCAAGCCTGTGTTCTTAGTCATTGCCTTTCCTTTCTCTCCAGTGAAAGAATTGAAGCACATACATCCCTTCTTTAGGGTCTGGAGTGTGATGCTTGTGTGACAAGATCTGGAGGCCAAAGGACGCAGCAGTGATGCTGGTTTACATACTCACTGCTTGGATGGGTGATGGTGCAGGGCAGGATAGAGCAGGGGCACAGTTGGCAGTGTGTTGCTCTGTGTGTACCCAGGGCGCTAGTAGATGGGGAATCAAACTCGGGACCTTGCGCTTGCCGGGCAGGCACTTATGCTGTTGAGCTATATCCCCGGCCCTGGGAGCCCTTTTTTTAACCTGAGTTGCTACTGACTGAATGGTGAATGGCATGGGTCGGTGGTGGTGGCTTTGCGTTTATGTTACAAGCAGAGATCCAGAAACAGTTGCCCCGATGGCAGTGGGAAGGAGGCCTCCCCTGTGTCCACAGGGGCTAGACTATATTTCTCTGGCCAGTGCTCCCTCCTGTGTCCCCTCACCCACAAGCATCTGCATGTTTGTCTTTCTGTTCCCTGCACCCTTTAGGCTGGGCTACCCTCTTTGCCAGTGAGGAAGGGGTGTTGTCTTAATGCTGCTAATGTATGAACTTCTCCCTGCCACGTTCCCTGCCCAGTATTGAATCCTAATCCAGCACAGCAGCATTGCTTTTTGCTCCATCTTAGTTTAAAATACAACCTGCTATTTCTTTTAAATACAGAATGTTTCTATGTATCAGTATTACATTCATATCAATATTACATTCGTATGCAGTCACGTCTCTCATTTTTTTTCTTGAATGATTTCTTGCCTTTATGACAACTTGAGAAAATCCTTCAATCTTCTACCTGGAGTGAATTTATTTTTATAGAATTTATTTTTATGCAGGGCAGGAATTCTGAATTTTGGAGTCCACAGTTTCTGAGACAGTTTTCTTTAGATTCTCTAGAGATTCTGCATAGAATCCCCACACTTAGCAGAGTCCTGGTACATAATAGGCACTCAGCAAGCGGGCATCTCCTGAGTGGTGGAAAGGATGGCCCCTGCTACTCCCAGGCCCTTGAAGAAGAGAGAAAGAAAAGTTGGGTTTGTGAACTGTGGGTCTACCAGTTTATCTCGGGGGTTGCCCCACACCCTGACTACATGGCAGGTGGTGTAAAATGCCGTCCTTTGCTGTATTCTCTATTGCCCACGTTGACTCAGGCTTTTGGAGACCACAAAATGGCATACATTCTGAGTTTTACATTTCTGTGAAATGTAAAGTTTCCCTCTTTTGCGTTCTGTCTAGTGCTTCAAGTGAGGCTCACTTTGCCATTGGCCATGGGGCTGAGGTTTGCTGGCCCTCATCTCACTGTCCTTTGTGCATGGATGACTGGGTCTCTTTTTTTGACACAGAGTTGCTGACAGAGGCGCAGCCATGTCTATAAGCCTCCCTTTTTCACTTCGTCTAACACATTTATTCTGATATGGCCAGTGTATCAGTCCATTTTCTGTTGCTACAGAATATACTGGAGGCAGAGTACTTTATGTAGAAAAGTGGTCACTGGTGGACGTACAGGATAGGGCAACTCCTTTGGTTGGGTCATGTCAGGTGGTATGACAGTGACAGCAACATTTATGGCTGAGATCATGTAGAAGACAGGAAGCCAGAGAGATCCTCAGGCCAGGTATACTCTTTCTATCGCAGCCCATTCTTGCAGGAGCTAATCAGGGTACCTCAAGAGCTATGTTAATCTCTTCCTGACCTAACCACCTTCCATCTGCCCTCCCCACCTCTCAGTGTCACCTGACTTCCAACAGTGATTCTCTGGGGGACACATAGACTGTGCCCAAACTCCAGCAATGTCTTATGTTGTAGACTGCATTCTGCAAGATGGTCTACCTGAGCTTCAAATCGGAAGCAAAGCCAGAAACTAGTTAGGTTGTTACCTTCATCTGTACACAGCAGACTTCTCTCTCAGAGTGCTGTGGGTTATCAGAGAGAAGGGGAAGTTAAGACCCATGTGTGAATATGTTAATATTTTCCCCATCCCATCTCTCTCTCTCTCTTCCTGCACATCCCTGTGTCACAAGGGGCAGGCTTTCAATTCCTTCTTCTTGTTCCCCGTTCCTCTTATGACATTTTCTGTCTAGGAAAGAAAGCCTGTGGCCCCTCCCAACATCGATTAATACAATTGAGTATTCTTTTTGTAATATGGAGAAAAACACTCCTAAGATTTGATTCTGAATTTGTGAGCAACCAGAGCACTGCCAGGAACCAGGGATTGCTGAGAACAAAACATATTGTTTCAATTTTAGGAAAAAAAAAAATCCCTGATAGAATTAACTTGTGTATATTCATCTAATAGTATTGGCAAGTAAGGATTTAGATATCCTCATCATCAATGAGAATCAGAGACACTAAATCATACATCCCAGGCCATACCACTGGAACATGTTAACTAATTTTAGTAAGAATTTTGATTTGTGCATGCATTTGCTGATAGAGAGATACATGAAAATCCATATACTTAGCATGGAGAAATAAGTTCCCTTTTCCTTTTACATGAGGAAAACAGGCAGAAGCTTTTGGTATTATCTGTGTTGAGTCCTGAGCCTGTAGACTGTTCTGGCTGTAGGCATGTGTCACTGTGGGTAGCTGCAGCAGACCTGTCTGCTGTCTTCATTCTAATCCACCTGTGTAGGTGGACATTCAGTGGTACATGCTTGTAATCTAACAGAATATACAACTGCTTCCTAATCAATGAGGTTGATACTTTGTCTTCTACCATAAGAACTGTAAGGTGATTAACCTGCGGGCTCAGAGTTTAGACAGATTCTCAGGTTGTCATGCTTGAAGTACTGCTTTACTCTTTAGCAAGTGGTAAAGCCTGCCACAGTCTACCGTGTCGGGTTCTTCCCACTCGCTTTACATGGCCCTGGCACAGAACCAGTTTTCTTTCCCCAGTACTACCCAGCAGCTCTTTCATAAAACTCCATGGCTTTGATAAGGGCTTTTTAGTACTGCAAGGCCTTTGGCAGCCTTGCTGCTATCAGGGAAACCACCACTGGGCTTTTGGAGCCCAAGGACTACCCACTTTCTTATTTTGTATTTGGTATTTTGCTTGAACACAGCCAGCGTGTCTGTATTTAACAAGAGCCTTGCATTCGAAGAACAGCCATATCAACTCTCCCAGGAGCATGTTAGAAGTGCAGGTCTTTGGTGCCACCCATGAAGACCCACTGAATCAGAGCTGCTTTTTGACAAGATCTCCTGAGAACACTATGCATATTAAAATATGAGAGGCCCTAGGCTAGATGACTGCTCGGGGCTCCTCTTTCCTCACCTGCCATGGCTCCGTAGGCTGCTGGATGGTGGCCAGGAGCAACTGTGAATACATGTTAATATTCAGTGTCTTACACCACATTGGTCATAGAAGCAGACCCCAGAAGAACCTCAGTGAACTTTTAGCTAACTTTCCCAGGGACTGGTACCACAAGTCCGCCTGAGTGCATGGACATTCAGTGGTATACACTTGTCTACTAACAGAGGATACAACTGCTTCCTAATGAACAAGGTTAATACTTCGTCTTCTGCTATAAGAACTGTTAAGAGACACATACCAAGAGACAGGGTCCTTTGACCCTGCTGCCAAACAGGGCTGGGAGGTGCTTCCTTGATGGAAGAGACAAGAAATCAGGGAAGGCAGACTTAGAGGAACTCAAACCAGATGGAAGGCACTCACCTAGCCAGAAAAGCTTAGGGAAATTGCCCCTTTTTTGTTGTCAGAGAAAGCGTTTGTCTTCCAGCCTGTTTTTCTATGTGTGACTTCTCCTGTTCTTTGCCTCCATCCCTCTATTGTTCCCCTAGGCTTATTCCTGGTGTGTGAGAGACTTTGTCACCCAGAAAGGAATGTCCGCCTCTCCTGGTGGCTGGCCGAGTCCTGCAGACAGCCCTCCCTGGACTGTTGAGGCTGCCCTCCTGATTTCTACTGTGAGAGAGTGATGTAGCCCCTTGGGACTGTTTATGTAGGAAATCTGGCCCACCCCACTCCTGGAAAGCAAACATCAAGGGAATGGCCTTACTTAATGGAGGTGACAGGTCTAAGTAGGTGTTACATTTCTAGGAATGTTGCTAGCTGCAGCACACAGAGGATTTGCTAAGAAGTTAATTAAAATATACATCATGGGCATCCTACAGGTGCCTGCTGGACTCTGATTAGTAAGTGAATTAGAGGCAGTTGTGCAAGGTTGCTTGCTGTGTTATTATAGTCATGGGTTTTCAGCTGTGGGTGGGGACCAGGGTTGACACTTGAGGACTAAGGGAAATGGACTTGCAGAGGCTTTGGAGTAGCAGTAGCTCAAATTCTGTTATGACACATTGTCATCATAATGTAAACCTGCATAATTCATTACCTGTCTAGTTGGCAGCTGACTTAATTGGTGGCAGTAACTGTTGTAACAATATATTTCCAAGCCTACTTAGATCCTTTATTGCTGGTGGATTAGGTATTCTTTAGCAGTCTGGGATTTTCCTGCAAAAATTGAAGCTAAAATCTTGAATTCTCCAGGATTTCTTGAGTGAGTTTCTACAACAGGACAAGATGTGGTACATGTTAGACATGGTATCTCCTCCTGATAGTTGAGTGCCTGTCATAGTTACTTTTTTCTTGTTATTGAGACAAAATACCTAACATCCAAAATGAAGCAAGGAAAGGTTTATTTCTTACAGTTATGGAGGTTTTAGTCCATACTTGGCTGGTTCTAAGGCAGGGTGGTGTGGCTGAGGGGCAGCTGTTCATGGCAGCTGCAAGCAGCAAGAGCAAACAGGGCCAAAGAGAAAAAAGCATGCCTCCTTCCCAACCTTACATTGTATGTTGGCACCGCCCCCCCCGACAGGTGCAGCATTCACACCACCAGACCCAGTACTAGACAACAAACCAATCACAAATGCTAGATTCAGCCACTTCCATGACTACATGAAGCTTTGGGGGTCACCTCGACACAAACCATAACAGTGCCACTAACTTCAGAGAAACCTGAGGGGACAGGGTTTTGACTATTGTTATATTCTTTGTGTTTCATTTTCTATCAGACAGAAGACCTAATTTCCCCAAAGTTGCTAACGAGATCTCTGATGACATTTTGGTGTTCATGTGGTTATTATCTGCTAGAATGTGGTCTGTGTACCTCACTTCCCTAAGGCTATCAGTCACGAGTCCTATCAGTAGGGCTGAGCAACTGACCCAGCACCTTCTGTGGGTTTTGGTGGAGTTGCCTGCAAGGTTTGGCTGTGAACCTTGACTCTAACGGTGGTGAGAGAGGAATGTCTGTATGTGAGGTCTGGGTGTCCCGGCCACGTGGCAGAGAAGAGGGAAGGATGTACAGTGCTGGCGCAGGGGAGAGTGGGTTGATCCTGCTCTGTGAAAGTTCTTCCCCAGTGCATCTAGGACTGAAGGAACTCAGTAGTGTTCCTGTACAATGCAGGCAGGAAGCACTTTTCTTCTGAGAAGTAGGTATAGGACCTGCCCTCAGTAGTCCTTGCAGGTTGTTCTTGTGTGAGTTTATGCAGTCTGCTTCTCAGGCCCAGTGCTTATCCACATGGGTGGAAGCTTTGGGTCTCCTGGCAGCAGGAAGTGTGCCTTGTGGGGACTGGAAATGGTTGTCTTGAGCTTTTCCTCTATAACAAGAGAAATGGGGGAGTTTGTCCAAGATAGGTATGAGGTTAAAACCGTGCCCGTGGGCTCTTCGCCTTGAGCACTGAGCAGTTGGTGGCAGTGAACTGCAGCGGGGTGGTAGAAACTCAGCCTTTCCAGAGCAAACTTTATCAGTGTAACGGATGGACAGAGTGACCTTTCTGCAAACTGTTCTACATCTTTAAATGGTCTAGGTAATTTTCTTTATTAGTGTTTACTTGTACAGTATTTAGCACCTTCTAAGCACTCTGTGAAAGGACTGCACCTAAAGAGCCACATTCTCAGTGTTCAAGGAGTATTTATTCAGTGCCTGCTGTGTTCTAGACATTGAGTAGCGGAGGCAAAGCTCAGTAGGAGGGTTCATGCTCTCAAAAACTCACTGTGTTGCAAGGCAGTCGTAACTGTTGCTGAAGGCTTAGGTACCTTCCGCATCTGTTGTCTTATTAGTTGGTTCTATGGGTTAGTCAGAGATGATCTCCTTTTTATTTTTTTATTTTAAAGAGGATAAAACCAAGGAAAATAAAAGAATAAAACCAATCAGAACAAATCAGAGTGATACAGGACTTCACAACATTACAAAATCAACAATAGTTACCATAATGCCTTTTGTTTTCTTCAGAATAGCTGCAGACACCTTTGGACATAGTAAAAATCAAACAGAACAGGTAGGAATAGAAACAATAAAAACAAAACAATGGATCCAATAAAGGACTTCAAAACAAGTGGATAGTAAATTCAAAATGGCTACCATAATTTATCTTACTGTCTTTGAAATAGCTGCTCATGCCATCGAATATAACATAAACAAAGCAAAAGAGAATAAAACCCAGCCCTCAAAACAATGAACAATGTAGGACTTCAAAATGAGACTGTAGGGAATCAACAATGGTTACCACCCTCAGTGGGAGATCCCCCCCAGATGCCACGCTGCGTACCGCTACCTTCTGAACAGATGCTCAGACCACTGGCCCTAGTCCTGCAAGGTCAGTGAAACACCAAAGCACCACAGCCATCTAATTGCATTTCACCTCCATGGCTATCTTCACAGCCTGTGTTTCTCTGGATCAGCTAGTCACTTAGGGGGGATTAGGGGGATTGGCACTTCCTGTTTGCCAGACCGCGAACTGAAAGGGACTGGGATCTGGCTGTTCTCTGCCAGCTGTGGCCTGCGTATGATGCTGGTTTGGGCGAGGTGGGGTGGGGTGGCTCCCACCGCCCTCCGCCAAGTGGTGGCACTGACTCATGGGGAAAGGCTTGGCTCTGGACAACCTCTCTCTGGCAGCCACCAACACATGATCTCCTTTTTGTTAACCCCTTTTAATTGATGACAAAATAAAATCCAGAGAGATTAAATGATTTGCTTAAAAAAATAAGTAGCAAGGCACAGCCAACACCACATCTCTCAATAACATGCCTTCACTGTACTTAATGTTAGCTTCTTTTGTGTTAACAATAGTTATTTTTAAATTGTCATGTCTTTAACACATAAATATTGCAGTCTACAGACTCCATGAAACACTACTTCTTATCACTATTTACATGTTTTATAACGACTTACTTAAAAGCATTAAGGAAATTACATAATTACTAAGTGTGAAGAACACACTCCTGACGACTCCTGTGACCTAGGTCATGTTACCCAACTTTCTAAGCCTGTGGTTCTTCACCTGATGATGGGATAATGATGTCTTTCCTCCTGCTGGGGAGGAGGTGAGAATCTGATTTTTCTGTATTCATTAATGTTCATGTGCTGTTTATTGCTGAATGATGCAGGTGATGTGTGTGTATGTGTGTGTGTGTGTTTGACTTTTTAACTGTAAGCTACCTAGTCTGTGAGAAGCTCATGGGTGACGGTCACTTCCTGGGGTGCCGGCATCAAGGTTCAGCCTGCACTGAAGTAAATGAGGACCAGGCAAAGGTCGACCTGGCCCGTGTATCGCAGACTCCTTGGGCAAAATGCAGGTTGAGACTGAGGAGCCCCCCAGTCCACAGTTGCCAGGCAGACACTCTGACCTGAGGCACTGGGCTGCAGTTAGGCTGCTGCTTCCACTCACAGCTCTGTACTGCTTATTCCAGGGGCACAGTACTGGGGATCATACTCATCAAAGACAAAGGACTCTTGATTGCTTTTGCCACTTTGATTCCTCTCTCTCTCTCTGGAGCCCATGGCATCCCATTCCCTTGCTGACCTGCGCCTTCCCAAGTGCACAGTCAGGCCCTGGAACCCTGGTAACTCTTGCTGTACTCAGCCTCAGAAACTCTCAGAGCTTCAGGGAAACTCTTCTCTCTGCTCAGTCCTGCTTCCCTTTTGCCCCAGCTGGTTCTGAAGTGTTTCTTTAGCCTCCCTCTCCATACTCCTCTCCAGGTGGTAACCTGCACCTTATTCCTTAGTTGTACTGGGTACAGTCCTGGAGGAATGCCCTTGTCCAGACGGGGACTCAGAGGAAGCTCGACTCCCCACCCATCTGTGTGCCTAGTGTGCACCAGCAGCAGTGCTAGGTGCTCAGGACGTTGTCCCAAAGCAACCCAACACATGCTTTACTCTCTCAGAGTTTACTCTCAACTGGGGAGACAGAAAGCAAACATCAAACATAAGTAAATAATGTGGTATGGAAGTAATAAATGCTGTGGACAAAGTTGAGCAAGGCAAGGAGGGCTTGGTGAGGCTCCTAGGGGAAGGTGTCCAGGTGGTAGCATTTCCGCAGCGCTGAATTGGTGGATACCAAGCCTTCTGCCTATGGGAAATACAGAGCTAGGCTCCTACCTGCCTCTGACCACAACCTTTCAAACAAACCAGTTATTACAGATTGAGTAGCCTTTATCCAAAATACTTGAGACCAGTTTTTCAGATTTTGGCATGTTCATTTGCCAGTTCAGAAGCCCTACTCTGAAAATCTGGAACCTGAAATGGCCAAATGGTCAAAAGTTTAGGTTTTGGAGCATTTCAAATTTCAAAGCACGTCACCTCTGGGATTTTCAGAGTAGGGATACTGGGCCTATGACTTTCTTTTACGTGGTTTCTTGTCTAAAGATATCATGTGTCCTGTACACGTACACACCCACATAGACCACATGGGATTCATTAGCACTGAACTTAGGCCCCGTAGTGTTATAACTCACGCCTGAGTGAAGGGTAGGTGATGTCACAGAAAACATTCCTGTTTTCTCCACAAGGCCCATCACAGCTTCTTGCACTTAGGATAACCACGCAGCACCTTAGCACTGTGCCTGAGGACCATTTTAAACAGTTAAATCATCAAAAGAAGCAAAAAGTGTAGCACTGCATAGATGGCAAAAGGATTTTCAAAGTGCGAGAGCTGAATCTAGAAGGCAGCGTGCCTGGTTGGGTGACTCAGATGTTTTGCCAGTCTGAGCACTCTGTCGATGACTACAAAAGTGTCTCAAGTGCTGAATTTGGGGTTACAGATAGTGAGTAGGTAAGTTCACAAGTATAGCATCTGTGAAGATTGTAGACCGATGGTCAGTGAGTGGTCAGGGAAGCCTCACTAGAAGGTGGTGTCTGATGAAGACTTGGAAGAAGGCATGTGATTCACAGGGGAGTGTGGTGAGGTGTGCCAAGGAGAGGGTACAGTCAGTATTGCAAAGTCCTGGACCAGAGGCGTTCCCGGCACGCTTAGGGGACAGCACAGAGGCCAGTGTGTCTATAAAGAGGCATAGAGAGGCGCAGGAGAGGGATGGGAAATACAGGGCAGGAGAGAGGACTCCGTGAGGCACTGTGCATCCTTTTGTTTTGTTTTGTTTTGCTTTGTTATTTTTTAACCTCAGTTAGATGGAAGGTGTGGAAGGGAGTTGAGCTGAGATGCGGCTCAGTACTGTGTCGAGGCAGAAGCAGTAAACCAGCCCAGAAATGTTGCCATGGTCGGGGTCTGATGTTTTCATCTGCTCACCCCTTGGAGAGCTTCCCTGCGCCTCCACTGTTGCCCATTGTTCCCTCGTCACAGGTGGAGCACAGCTGCCGGAACCTGGCTGTCTTCTTGGTGGATCAGGACAAGTGTGGAACTCATTGCTGTGATCAGATTGCTTAATGAAATAGGCAGCAGCTTACATTAAACTAACTACAGCATTCGTTCCCACAAAGTCATCAGCATTCTGCATTATCAGTCTTGCACATTTAGATTATTTCAAGCTTGGGTGCTAGTAGTTGGATAGATGAATACTTACCACATCATTGTTCTGTATGAAAGGCACATGTGATTCCTTAGCAAGTTTCAACCTTCCTTTTTAACAAGCAGATTCCAGTCCTTAAGCACTCCGTCTCGCTCACCTTGATTGCAAAGAAGAATGTGGCTAATGTGCCTGCAGAAGATGTTTGGGTCTGAAATAATTCACGTCGTGTTGCTGCCCTGCCTTAACGAATACAGAAAATACTTTAGGTAATGCATTATTAAAGGCACACACGGCAGAGCTTCTGTGGGTAGGATTTGAATGTGAACTTATTAGCATTTTCAGGTTGATACCTCTTTTAGATTTAATTAGATTTCAGGCTTCAATCAATTTATTAAATGAATCTCTCACAGTTTAAAAGGTGTAATATGTTCGCGACAGTAGCTTTTCATCACTCTTCATTGCCTGGTGAGCTGGAGCAGATCTTGGCATTGGTCTCATATTCAAAGCCAGAGGTTATTTTCCAAAGGTACTGGAATTGTGTAAATGTTGCCTCTTCTTTGCCTGAGGTGCTGGGGTCACCAGGAGGGTGTGTCTTACCCACATTGTCTGCCATGCATGCCTCTCTCGTGGATTTACCACCGGTAAGAGTGACTAATGCGCAGTAATAGCACTGCTCTCTTTTGGTAGCCCTTTGCCACTGCGAAACTCTCTACTGTTATTTTGGCACAAATCTACAAACCTTTATCTCTACTCTGATGAGGGGAGCATTGGGATTATTCATATAGTGGGAAATTAAATGTAATCAGTCAACCACCTCAGCAATTCTCAAGATGATGTGGAGAGGTAGGCCACACAATGCAGTGATTTAGAGATGTTCTGCATTTGTTCAGTTGAGTAGAAAGAACACTTCTCTGATGACTGGAGCATCCTTACCCCATTCCTGTCTCTGCCCAGCTGGGCCATGATTATCTCAGCAAAGCAGGGCTCCTGACATCTTACCAGGTAAAGGCAGGGCCTGCTCAGAAGCTGAAGGTTTCTTCTAGCTCTAGGCCATGTGTATGTGTGTCTGACTGTGTCTGTGTGCAAAAGGATGGGTGGTATAAAGAATAGAATTCTAATAATTTTTAACAACGGTGGCCTCAATAAGTAATGCCTGCAGTACAAAGTGGAAGAAGTGATGTTATCTGATGTATTTTTAATGTCTAAATGAACCAGGGCCTCAAATTATAATCCACCATAGCCAGATCAGTAAAGACAGTTGCTTTCATTATCTGTATTATACAACCCTAATGTAGAATGTTTTTGAAATTTCACATGAAAAGGGGATTAAAGACCCAGCAACCAAAGTAGAATACTGTAAATAATTTGGTAAGGATGAATCCACTTTTTGCCTTGGCACACAGGTTCAGAATGCTGTGATTCAGTGTTGGAGAGAAAGAAAAAACTGAGTTAAGCAGCAGAGCCCAGAGGCAAAATGGAATTGTGACTGACAGCCGTCTGAGGAGAGGACTGATTTTATTTATTTTTGCAAGATCCTGTGTGGGCTAGGTTATGTAAAAGGTCTGTGAATTTTTACCAACTTTAGATTTTGCACCTGTAATTCAGTTGTACAAGGAGTGGTGAACTCTTGTAGTAACCTCAGGCCTGATTTCTCCCAGTGGTGACTGGAAAAATGTTGGAATGACCCAGAACCGCAGTTCTAGGGTCTCTTTTCAGCTGGAAAGTTTCTGTGGCCTTCTTTTGTGTGACTCTCCCTTATTTAGTAGAACACTCACCATTTTGATGTTAGATTCAGACTATGTGCTCTGGGCAGGAATACTACCTGAGAAATGGTGTATGTAATCCTTTTCAGTATATGGCTCTGGATGTGTGCCAAATCCAACTGTTCTCATGGTGACATTAATTTTCATCATCCTGGAAGGCTATTGTCTGATTTATCCACTACATAGTTGCTAGTTTTCTTTTTTGTCTCACAACTAGTAAGTCATCTGTGGGAGACCCTTTCAGACCACACAAATATCCTGGTCCTTGTCAGAATTTCTACCTAGACTTTTTATTGTGTATGATTCTTGCGTGACAGTCTTTACTCTAAAGGTTATAAAGTGATGATTTTCTAATTTTGGCATTTGGCATTCTATTGTGAGCAAAAGCCTCCTGCTCCTCCCATTTGTTTATGTATTTATTATTTATAAGGATGCACTACTTCCTATTTTCAGTGGTTTATAACTCATTACTTATTTACTTATTTTTTGGTGCTCAAATTGTCCCTGTTTTAGCCAGGGAACTTCATCATCCTGGATTTCATCCTTGGACATATTGCATAGGTGTTTAAGAAGGATGCCTCTTATTTACAAACCTTACCTTGCCAATGATCATTTTTCCTCTTTAGTTCCTGAAATATATATAAATAAACTCTGGGTCTTGGGCTGGTTATATGCAGGTACCAGGAAGATGAGGTGTGGGCTAGGGGTTCATGGAATCTTGTTCATCCCTGCGCCCAAACTTGAACCCCAATCAGGTTGAGTGGTGTCTTAGTTACTTTTCCCCTTGCTGAGACAAAATATTTGACACCTAAAGTTAAAGGGGTGTGTATTTAGCTCGCAGTTTCCTAGAGGTTTTAGTCCATAATTGTCTGGCTTCAAGGCAGGGTGGCATGGCAGAGGGGCAACTGTTCATGGCAGTAGAAGACAGCAAAAGCAGTAAGCACAGAAAGACAGCAGACAAGCCTCTTTCTGTTCCTTATATTGTATGTAGGCTACCTGCCCTAGTCTGAGTGTAGCACTCACACCCTTAATCCTAGCATTGTACTATGAATCAGTCCCACACTCTAGATTCAGCTACCTCTGAAAAAGACCAACTAAAACTGCATGAGTCTTTGGGAGGACATCCAGACACAAATCATAACAAGTGGTTACAGGAAGAATAAAGGAAAGAAGAAAGTGCTGAGAATGTGAATGAAAAGGGAGAATGAAAAGGCCAGGCTTCCTCCCCTGCAGGAATGGGCCAGGAGCTAGAACAGAGTGAGAATAAGGAACGTACCTGTCCGCTGACCCTTCAGTGTGTGGGCTCCTCCCTCTAGGCTATGCAGTGCTAAGTCCATCACTCTAAGCCCTCTGAGGCACATCCTTCTTTCTGTGGGCTCAAGGTCAGGCTCTTTATAGACTTGGTCACCAGTCCACTCCTGGTCAGAGGTATGGCCTTGCTGCCCTGCAGATGTTCAGGGGCAGAGCTCCAGCAGAATTCACTGGTGGGCTGCTTCTACCAGCACATCTGCAGGCTCTGACCCACATGGCCTGAGGCTTTCAGCCTGCATGCCCTGCGTGGTCTTGTGTTTCCAAAAGGCCTTCAATAAGCTATCACATTGGGCTTCAGTTTTCTTTAATGCTGAAAGAGGGGATAGAATTAGAATCTTTGGAACTTCTTTGGCTTAAAAATTCCCTAATGTTAAAAATTGTTAGGAATCATTCATGCTTGAATTAATATTCTCACATGTTTGTTCTTACTTATCAAACCTAAGGAGTCTGGTCTTGTGTCAAGGAAAATAGGCACTTTCCTTGGGTTTCTTCTTTAATAATTTCTAACCTCTAGATTATCCCTAAATTATCTGAAAGCATA
Source organism: Cuniculus paca (assembly GCA_004365215.1). Classification (NCBI taxonomy): domain Eukaryota; kingdom Metazoa; phylum Chordata; class Mammalia; order Rodentia; family Cuniculidae; genus Cuniculus; species Cuniculus paca. Next base: position 13,950 of record RJWT010005223.1, on the reverse strand, counting down.
ATTTAGATTTTAATTAATACCTCATACTGACATGAAGACACAAAATATTCTCACAATAAGGTAAATGAATTTTTATAATAGACTGTTAAATGATATATTTTTGAATTCTTGCTCAGTGTACATTAAGTTAATGCCTACCCATAATGAAGACACTCCAATCAGCTTCTCATTTCTTGACTCAATTCTGAAGGTTTGTTTTGTAGATGCTGGAAGTGCTGTTCACATTATTAATAATTAGGGCTATTATTAGGAGATGGGGAGCTCTTCTCAAGTACTCCGACTGTCTGCAGCTGTGTGTCTTGCTCCGCTAGACAAAGGCAGGACAGACACAGTGTGTGTCTGTGGGGGACAGGCAGAATCCGCGTGCAGAAGTGTGGGGAATGGCAGTGTTTCCTACACACTGGGCCATCTTCTGTAGTAGTGCCCATCATATTTGCAGCTCGTGCCTAACAGTTCCTTTTTTATTTTTATTTTTTATTTTTTCGTCTTTTTGAGACAGGGTCTCCCTATGCAGTTCAGGCTGGTCTTGAGCTCACTTTGTAGCCCAGGCTGGTCTCCAGTTTATAATGATCCTGCCTCAGCCTCCCAAGTGCTGGGATTACAGGTGTGTGCCACCATACCCAGCTCAACAGTACCTTTTTTTATCGTTTGTGCACTTAGCAAGTCAGAAGCTTCAGAAAACTCAAGAGTTGAGAATGTTCATCTCAGGCATCTGTCATGTAAGATCAAGTTTCATGTTCTCTTCTGGTTGGTTTGAGCACCAGGCAAGCAGGTGTCCCCTCCTCTGTGTCATTAAATCCTGCATAGGATGCTGGCCTATGCAAGAGGAAAGCTTGATTTGCAAGCTTGATTGCTGATTGTTCTATGGCTTTGAAAGCCGCTTCTGTCTTCCACAAGGAGGAAAACGTCTGCCTCTGGAGAATGTGAAAAGCAGGGATAATGAAGTCCCCAGTCTCTCCATGTAGGGCCATATGATTATTTTACATTGTTGTCGTTGGCTGTTCTGTGATGTGATTGTTCAGATTTCACTCCTATGAAGTCTGAATCTTGGTGCACAGGGTAGGGATAGGAGAGGACAGGAAGGGATGGGGATGCCATGCCATGATCTGAAGGTTCTGCTCAGATAGCAAAGCAGCAGAACCAAGATGAGAACCAAAGGTTTGCAGAATGGGAGGGTGAGGTTAAGGGAGACCATGCCCAGAATTCATGGCTACTGAAATGTATAGAAAAAGCAATCGAAAAGAGATTTTAGCAATGGAAGAGGATAAAAATGGTCTCCCACAGAGCCATGAGACACCTAGCTGAGTTCCTTCCTGGACTCAAAGAAATGCTGTTCAGGGGTCCCCAGTTGAAGGGAGGCTGATGACGGTTGCCTCGGAGCACTGTCCTCTTCACCAGCATTTATTTTGGCGGCTAGGACATGTACTTTTTAGTGTGCTTGTGATATGACACTGAGAGGGCCAGACAGTGAACATCTTGGAGGGGAAACCCAGAGATAGTAGGACAGCAACTGAAAGTGTCACCCAAAAGATGCTACTTTGGTCAGTGGATTGTTTCAAGCTAGAAGAAACTGAGAACGAGGCAGGCCATACAGGAAATATTCTACCTCCCTGTGAACTGCCTAAAAAAATAAATTTCTCTTTCATAAAGGGAAATTCTTATCAGAAAAGGCACATTTATCTGGAAAAGAGCCCCCTGAAGATTTTTATCACCTGAGAGACTATTTGCATACCAAGGCTTTCGTGTCCATTTTTTCCCTTTTGTTTTCCATAATTGGCCCCTAGAGAAGCCCTGAATCAAACCACTGTTCTTTTCTGTGTTTAAGTTCCCATCATTTCACTGTTTCATTGCATCTCTTTATTGTTGTGAGGTTCCTGTACATATTTATATAGTTATAAAGGAATAATTTTTTCCTGTTAGTCTGGCTTTTGCCATAGACCAACCAGAAACTAGGAAGGTGAAGGGAAACAGATTTTTCTTCTAACACAGGAACTTCACAGATAAGTCCCAGAGTTCATAACATAGAAGGGGCATCTATGTAGCTCACCAGGTCCTTCCTTCTGCCTGGTGCTGCCTGCCCTGCCACATCTGCATCACATTCCTTCTCCTTCAACTCCTGACTCAGACATCCATTCAAGATGAGGTTTACCTAACCATTCTGTTTAAAGCTGTATTTCACATCCCTACCCCCTGCAGTTTTTCTCTGTGCTCCAGCACTTACCATCCTTTAAAACTGTTTCATGTTCTATGAATTGTCTGCCTCTTCCTGTTGGTACAGAAGTGCCACAAGAGTGGGGAATGTTTGTGTCTCTTGCTCACTGATGTATGCCAAAAGCCAGAATAATGCCTGAAACTGGGAGGTGTTTATTGAGTGTTTATTCAATGAATAAGTGAATGAATGAATGTTTCTATATGTGAATGAATGAATGAATGAATGAAATAATTACTAAGAGGTAAATCATTCACATATATGGCAAAGAAGCCAAAATGGTGACCTGAAGGAATTCCATTCCCAAGTTTGGCTTAAGAGAAAAAGGAAATCTCCATATGAAAAACTTCGCTAAATGGTTTACAACAAATTAATTGAAAAATTCTACACAATGAATTTCTATCTGTACTTGTTCATTTAAGATTCAGTATCTTCGATAAGATATCATTATGTTGATATTCATTTCTGTAACAATTTAAATGCAATGTAAGTTATTTCTTCAAAATGTGATGGTTTTGCAAAAGACTGTGCTTTGTTGGTGAATGTTTTCTGTTGGCCTGAACAGTTGGCATGGGGAGTAGCAGAATTAGCTAAACTGGAGAGGAGAGTCGTGGAGAAGAAAATAAACCACAGGCAGGGGTGAAACTGGGATTCTTTAGAAGAACATAGGAAAAGTCATTCTGAGGCCCTGTCAGCTGAACTACAGAATTGCCCTACTTCGTTATACACGTAAATGTTGTAACACCATAAAAGCCCTCGTGAGAGAGGAGCAGGCCTGATTTTAGGATCTTATTCTGTGCTCTTTGACTTGTGTTTGGAAGCATTCTCATGATATCATTTTGTTTATTTCCAATCTCCCCCAAGTATTTTGTCATTTCCCCTCCAACAAGGTCTCATATTGTGTAATGTCATTTTTCTACTCAGTAGCAGCTGGCCTTCGCTGTTGCCCTGGTAACTGTCAAGCCCTGTCTGTTCCTTATTTAGAGCTTGGAAGGCAGGGGTGGTGGTTAGGCTTCCTACACGCTGATCATCTGTGAACCCGGGAAAGCTGCCTCGGGCCTCAGTAACTAGCACACCCCTCTCAAAGGAATGCTGCTAGGGAAGGAGGGGTGCAGGAGGAGCCGTGGTGCTCATTCCAGCTGTGGGTACCTAGTGGTCTGTGGTGCCAGCCCCTTGTGAAGGCTGCAGCATCACTCCTAATAATTTCAGATCAGCCCCATGGGCTTGTCCACAGGGGGCATGGATCTATGTCCTCAACATAGATCCTTTACTAACTGCTGAGTTACACATATTGAAACATATTGAAAGCCCATTTTAGTAATAAATAATTCTAAAAGGTCCTCGAGGTATCTGAACACTGTTTTGGGATCTGGGAACCAGTACTGTGGCCTCCTAATCAGCCCAGGTTTGTCATCTAAGCTTCGTTCCCTGATGGCTGATGAATGGGTCTGGATATAAGGCTCATAGTTACATGTGGCCTGAATGGAGTGGAGAACCTGTAATGGTTTAGAAGAAAGGAGAGTGAGAAACTTGTTAAATCAGGGAGGAACTCTAACTTTTAACACATTGTAAAGAAAGGAAGGTATCTCTGAGCATCCCAGGGAAATTACTACCAGAAGTAATGACCACAGATTCATGTGAGTGGAGACCTGCCAGTAATTTCCTTCATGTCTGCATTTTGAGCTGAAGTGTCCTTATTTAGACTCGGTTCCTAGGACAGTTCTCTGGGGAGAGCCCATACGGATTGCACAGCCAAAGCTCAAAACTCAAATCTAATAATTTTCAAGTTAATCCAAGAAGTGGTTTCCTGGTGAAGTCACCCTAGAAACCGCCTCTGGTTTGAAATCCCTGTGTGTCCTCAGGCAAAATCCCTCACAGATGCTGTTAGTCAGAACCAGTGTTCTCACAGGGGGAACAAGACAGGGACCCAGTGACCTGCTGGTAGCCTTGCACCAGAACTTTAAATTGAGGTCTGTGGCATAGGTGTCTTGTCTTAATTTTTTTCAACTGTAAACTCAGTAAAAGGGAAAGATTGTGGAGATATTCACCAACTAAGAAAACGTTTCGGAGCAGATATTTTTTACTTTCAATTTAGAAAAACTCTTAAAATGTGAAATTGCAAAAAATAATTTTTCACACCAAAAGACAAGAATAACAGAACACAGGAAAAAAGTTCCATAGATAAAATTAAAAGCAGTCTATGTGTGTTTAAACATCTTTATTATGCAACCATCTCATATAACCTGCCAGACAGACACTTTTTATTTAGAGATTTTTTTATAGCTTTTTTGTTTTTTTAATTGACGATGGAAAGAAATGGAAGTGGGGACAGTCCTTATGCAGCACTAAGTCCTCTGAGACCATAGTCCACACACATAAACACGTGTGTATGTGTTTCTCAATTCCTCTAAAGGAATTGACGAAGTCTGAAATCTATTGGGCAGCCTAGGAACCCAGAGAAGAGTTGATGTTGAGTCTGGACCGTGAATGCAGTTTGGAGAAAGAATTCCTTCCTCCTTGGGGGCCCCCATCTTTGTTCTTAAGGCCTTCTGCTGATTAGATGAAGCCCACCACATAATGGAGGGTAATCCAAAGTCTGCTGATACAAATGTTAATCACATGTTTAAAATTCCTTCAGGCATCAAGACTGGTATTTGACCAAATACCTGGTACCACGCTCTAGCCATGTAAAAACATAGAATTAACTTTTAGCAGTGTAGAGTGTGGGAGAGAGATCTAACCTAGAACTGTCCACCTGGGAGTCTTTAGCATATGGAAAGCACTTTCAGCCCTGAGCCCAGTGGGTGCTGAGCTCACCAAGGGAATCTGGGCTGGTGTAGGAAACTTGTCAGAATAGCCCATTGGCTAAAGTTAGGACTGCATTCAAATCCACCCGAAGATGCTCTTTTGTGTTCTATTACTTGTCCGTTTTAACATTAATGATTCCCATGTCAGCCCTGCAAGTGTTTTACCTCAAGTCCCCTCTTCCTATTGGTTGACCCCATATAACTATGTTACCCTTTATTGATCTCTCTTATAAGCAGGCCCCTGAAATTGAGGGTAGCCTTGCAAACATGGTCTAGTGAGCCCAGGGCTTACTCAGTTTGTTCTTCCATTAAAGCAGACAGATGTCAGCATTCTTTTTGGGGAGCATGGCTGTCAGCACTGTTGATTCACTGAGTTTACTCTTACCCCAGTCTGAGCGTGCTTCTGCTGTGCTAGAGTGCCTCCATGTTGCACATGTGGTGCTTTGGGCCTGCGGCGTAGATGATACCAGCTCTTCCCCAGAGTGAAATGGGGAACTGTCATAAGGCTTAAGTAGAGGAATGATGGGTCTTGACTTTAAAGGATCACTCTGGCTTCTCTATTGAGAACAGCCTTTTGGGAATCAAGAAGAGCCCTCGAAGTGGAGGTGATAAGTGACCAGATTCTGACTTTGCTTTTGTAAAAATAGCAAATGGAGTCTGCTGTTGGTTTAGATGTAGGGGTCAGAGTGTCTGGGATGACTGCAGGGATTTTGCAGGAGCAACCGGGAGGATGTGGCTGCTGTCAACTGAAATGGAGATGACTACCAGAGAAGCAGATGCTGGGAGGTTCAAGAGTGCAGTCTGGGATGTGCTCAGTGTGAAACTGCTCTTAGGTATCCAACACAGACACAAAGGAAGCAGGGAGATTATGACTGGAATACAGGAAAGAGGTCTCAGTTGGAAATCCCAATTTGGGAGCCTTTAGCTTGTAGATAGCATTAAAACTCTGAGGCTGAGAAGCAAGCAGCCAAGGATGAGAGTAGGGAGCAGGAGCAGGTGCTGACCCTCTCTGGCCTGCAGCAGAGAGTGGCAGGAACCGCAAAAGCACTGCGAAGGAGTAGCTGGAGAGTTAGGACGCAACTTAGAGAGTTGCGTGTCCTGGGTGACTAATAAAAACCCAGCATGAACTTTGATAATAGATTCTAACTTTGTATCAATTTATACAATATAGAATATTGTGCAAGTATATAATATATATTTAATGTGTTTATATTAAGATACACAAATAATATTTAATAATAAAGACAAGTCAAGTTTTTGGAAACTTTTTGTTTCAGTTCTATAGCTGTATTAGCTGCATAAATACTGGATCACAAAATGTATGTGGTCAATTCCCTCTTGGGAAACACAGCAGTGGATGCCCAGTGGGGAGGGCACTAGGAATCGGAAGGCCTCAATGCTGACCTGAGTTGTGTTGCTTTTTAGACTTTAGGCACGTTAGACCACAGTTTCCTAGCACTCACCTGAAAGTGGAGATTTTAATCCTTGCTTTACTCTCAGAGTTATTGTGAGAATCACTTGAAATAATAGACACGTTAGCAGACACATTCATGTTGGCAAGCTGTCATGTGTTCTCTATGTGTACCATACTTCCTCGAAAATATGATGGATCTTATATTTATTTTTGCTCCAAGTGACACAGTAAGGCATATTTTCAGAGGATGTCTTATTTTGTCATATACAGAAATCTACATTTGTTCAATACAGTCATGTCATCTTTGGAACATCATCGTAACTCTCCAAACCCTGAATTCCTTGTGACTCCACTTCCTGTAGAACCATTGGCCCCAGTCTCTCATGTCCATCAACGGAGGTGTCCTTAAATGAGCACTTGTCCATGCAGCCTGCTCATGGTGCATTGGCAACACAGCGTCAGTGATTTTATCCCATGAATTGTTCCCCCAAGGCATGACCTCTTGCAGGCCAGACTCCACAAAATTTCCACTAAATTAAGTGTTAATTGAGGACTTACAAGGCAGGAATGGCAACAAAAATGATGACAGTTAAGAGTGATGCCCACATAAAAGTGATGAAAGATCGGAGGGAACCAAATTTCAGGAAATATTTTTCACACAAGTGCATTTAGCACACTATGCATTGAATCAGGAAGATTCATATTAGACACAGCCACGTCCATTTATTGTCAAGTGCACAAGTTATCCTGTGTTGTGTCTGTACTGCGATTGATCATTCAGCAATGAGTCTTGAGTTCATCTGTATTTTACACAGGCATTTAGTCCTCCAAAGGTGCCAGCTTGGGTGTTTACAAATACTTAATTATATTTTATCATTTATTTTAAGTATCAATGCTAATAGTATTTATTTGTATTTAATTATATATTAATATTTATTTTATAATTCCATACATCTGTTTTGTGTTGCAACAGTTATATTAAATGCATCCATCTGGTGAATGACTTAACTGTGGCTTATTTTGGTGGTAGGGCTTATGTGATGAGCATCCTGAAAAATCATGCTAGGGCTTATTTTCCAGGTGGGTTTTATTTTCAGGGATATACAGTAGGTATAAATGGGATATTTGGTATACTATTAACATCTATTGCATCATTCAGAGTATGACCAGTCATAGGTTATAGCCATTTTAGTGGGTTTTAGATGGCATCTGAGAAAAGTAGAATATAAATATCAATATGCACTGTGAAAGTGGGAAGGGGATCTGAGGATGAGGGGAGGGGCAGGGAGCTAGGAGAAGGGAAGGGGAAGTAAAGAGGATCCAGATGTGATGTGTATGTGTAACAATTCCCTATGATGAATATATTTACTATGCTTTGCAAACATAAACTAATAAAAACATTTTTAAATAGAGAAGATTTCTTAAAACTGTTTTGTTTCAATTGTATTCCCTTATTAGTTACCTGTTTCTGTGTAACAAGTTACCCCCAAATTTAACAGTTTAAAACAATAAGCATTTGTTCTTTCAGGGTCAGGGATCTGAGAGCTGGCAGCTGGTTTGATTTAGGTTAAAGGCAAGCCCTCAGGCAAGGTGGAACAAGCTGGAAGACTGACTTCTAAGCTCACCCCCTCTTCCTGTTCACCTCCACTTCTATTTAACCTTCCTCTTCCATGTAGTTTTACAGTGAAATAGTACAATCCACGTCTTAATGGACTACATGGGACTGTTTGTCCCTAGATAAATTGAGCATGCACTAGTGTCATTTCATAGCCTGCGTGTCTGATTTCTATAGTTCTGCACCTTTTACTTACGTGATCGTCTTCAAAATACCTCTACTGTCGATGGGTTCTCACTTTAAATCTACGAGCATGTTTTATGTGCCACTGTGAGCCTTGGTTCAGGTGTCTTCTAGAATGCAATACCTGGGCTTGGATAGCAGGTATACTTTCTGCCTTTTTTCTGCATATTGGCTTGAGAGTGGGCTGTGTAATGAACTTACAGGAAATTCTACCTGTAGATAATGGGGTATAATTAAACTTTTATGTTTTGTGAATAGGGAGTATTATATCCAGAAAGGTGTGTCCTACTTCAAGGATTCTTGTAGCATAATTGCAAACATGATTTTTAATATAATTGGATATGCCCAGCTGTGAAAAACAAGTTTGTCTTAGCTCTTCTAGCTGGTAATTTTTGTTTTTCCTATTGTAAGAGAGTGAAAAAGAAAAATTATTTTTGAAATGCTAATAGTTCCTGAGCAGGTCTACACAGTTAAAAGAGCAATAGAAACCACAACAGGAAGCAAAACTGTGTGGCTACTGGCTTTCCTCTTAACATTGCAAATTTCAAAATGGAGCACCTTCTCAGTATCGAGCAGGTGCTGTCAGTTGGTTGGAAAGGAGCCGCCTTAGAAAGAAGCCTGCTGGCATGGTGTTTGCAGTTTGTGCTTCAGACTGAGTGGACCACAGATCAGCACAGCAACCACAGGGCTTTCTGTCTTGTTAAATTCTTGACCTGAAGCACAGGCTTCTCCATCTGCTGGGTCAGTAGAGGTTGGGAGGGCTTGTCACACTCAGCAGGCCCAGGACTGTAGAGGCCCTTATCTTCTCAAAGAAGTATTTCCAGAATCCTGGGTTTACTGACACTTTTTATGTATGCATTCATTGTCTCCTAAGTTGTCACTTCCTACAAGCAGAGACCATCTGCCCACCGCTTGACGATGGCCTATACCAGAGGTTCAGAGAATACTTGTTGAAGAGAGGGAGAAATAGTTATGTCCAGAAGAACAACATGTGTTGTACAATATACAAATGATACCACTTTTTCTTAGTGTCCCTAATAAATGTAGCAAATTTTAATTTTACTTAAACTGTGTAACTTAGAAAATATTGGAGACTATTTATGTATAGGTTAAACCTCTCTTACCCAAAATACTTGGGACCAATAATTTAGATTTCAGAGGTTGTGAAAAAAATATTTGCATAGATTTTACTGATTGAGCATGTGTAGTCTAAAATCTGAAATTTGAAGTGCTCCAAACTCCAAAACTTTTTGAGTGCCAACATTAGGCTCAAAAAATTTCAGAAAGGACCATTTCAGATTTTCAGATTAGGGGCGCTCAAACTGTAATGCCTGTTTCCTGAGGTAAAATTCATTGGCTCTCATTCCTCCCTCCCTCACTCCTGTGTCATTTTGGGCAACCTTTAATGGGAGGAGGATTTAATTTTTGTAACACAGATGTGGGCCACTGGCAGTTCAGATGAGCAGGCTGAGAGCTGCTTGCAAGACTGTTGAAGTGTTCAGAGCTGTGCACACTCCCAGCGGCCAGGTGGTGCAGCCAGTCAGTGACGTGACGTGGCTTCCGTTGGTCTAGAGGGCTGTCTCAGGGGTAGGTCACATACACAATTGTCAGAGACCTCCTGGTCTACTGACTTTGGCTTCGATGTTGTAACTGAAGAACCAAAGCAAGTGCTGGCATGGTGGTTTGTGAAAGACCAAGAGCTTTCTCCTGGGTTAGCTGCCTGCCTTGCAGTCCATTCTGATTTTTCCCTCTGCCTCGGTTGCTCTGCTCCTTAGGCAATAACTTAGCCCCTCAGAACTTCATCTCCCCCACAGCCCCTGGGCACTCTTCTCCAGTTGCCAACTTCTGTGCGTGCTGGGCTGATATATTACTTATTTTTCCCATTGACAAATTATTGCTCTTTAATTTTTTTTTGGTTTTTTTTTTTGGAGACAGGGTCTCGCTATGCCATTTAAACTGGTCTCAGACTTACTGTGTAGCCCAGGCAGGCCTCAAATGCAGAGCCATCCTCCTGCCTCACCCTACCCAGTGCTGGGATTATAGGTATGCACTACCATGCCCGGCTTCTTAATGTTCGTTTGGATTTCAATAAAGAAAATTTGATAGAAAATTGTAGAAGGAAAATGGCATGTCAGTTGGATGAACTCAGCCACCATAAGTGAATGAAAACCCAAACAGAGGACAGAAGTTCTGCTCATAACTAGTGAGCAGGGGTGAGGCTGTGAAGATCCGCAGACCCAGGCGTTTTAAAACCTTGGGAGTGTGCTTCTGCTTTGGACGGTCAAGTAGGGAGAAAACACAAATGGGCCATTTTATCAAGGCTCCTGTATATAATTAATATGGGGATAAAACTGAGCCAGCCATGGTGATACATGTCTGTAATTCCAACACTGTGGGAGGCTGAGGCAGGAGGATCACAAATTCAAGCCCAGCCTGGACAATTTAGCAAGAGCTTATTTCACAAAAAGGAGAGGATCGGAGAGGATGGGAAAGTAGCTTAAGGCCCTCAGTTCAATCTCCAGGAATCCCCCCCAAATATAAGTAAAAATCAAAAAACCTGAGAAGGAAAAAAACACAAATTAGTAAGAGTGACACCAGTACTGGTTTTATTTTAGAAATCTGGGATCGATCAAGCATCAGTTTTAGACATAGTAGTACTGTTTTTGAATCGTGGTTTTATGTCGCATCTCACTTCAGTGTGCAAAGGAGATAAAGCCCGGGTGCACACCCCAGTCCCCACACCGCCGATCTCCTCTCCATGCTGACACCAGCGGCCTGGAGTTTCTCACAGAGATGGAGCCAAACGCCCACCTGCTGTGACAGACTCGGTTATGTGTGGAAGTGAGCGGGTGGCAGCAGTGAAGCAAACTGTGGTGTGCAGATCCATCCCGTGCCCACCTGAGGAGTGGCATGCTGTCACGTGGCCCTTGCAGATGAAGTGCCCGTGAATGGAGTGAGGTTTTAATAAGGCAGCTGGTTGGGCTGGGAATCTAGCTCAGCGGCACAATGCCTGCCTGGCAAGTGCGAGGTTGTGAGTTCGATCCCCAGTACCAAAAAAAGAAAAAAGTGACTGGTTGTAAATTTACATGTGCAGAAGATACTGTTCAGCTTTCAAGGGTGTATTAATAACAGCCTTAATATTCGTGTTCAATTCTGTGACCTGGTGGCATTTTCTTTCCTAAGTATTATTTACTTACCCTAGCTCCCAGAACCCAATCATTCAAGGCCTGGCCTAATCTATTTTGCTTCCTGAATCCTGGGGTGTCGTGGGCCCCATGTACTTTATAAACAGATGCTAAAGTCCCATGTCTCTATGTAATTTTCTGAGGAAGAGAAAAAGACAAAAGTCATAAATCCACGTTCTCTGGAGATGCTTGGTGGCCTCTTCTCAAAGGCAACTGGGGCAGAAAGATAAGGAGTTCTGCTAGGAATGTGGGCTTCTCTCCTCTGTGTCTGGTTTCTGGTTGCCTTGTGGCTACTTGAGAGAAAGAAGGGGACAGCTGTGGTCTCCTTGGCTTGGGAGCCAGCCACTCCCCTTCTAGGAGTGACTGACCCATGTGATGTTCTGTGGAGGCCATTGTCAACTGGCTTCCGGTATGGGGGACCTGAGTGTTTCCTGTGGAATCCATGTCTGTTCTGGAGAATACCTCCCTTCAGACCGGCCAGTTTATATTCATCCTTCAAAACCCATCTCGAGTGTCACCTGAACTGGGTACCCTGCCTCTGTGTCCCCCGGCCTGGCCTCACCTCCACATTAGCGTGATGCACAAACTTCTCTTGTGAGCACCCAGGAGTCCCTTGCTTATTTCTCATCTGCATTTGTCACTTAGGTTTGGATTCTTTACCTCAATTATATTTTCTCCATTTGACTGAACGCTGAATTACTCAGTTTTATTTCTCCAGCATCTAATGCCTGGCACCCAGAAGACCAGGGCTTTGTATTAAATAAATTCCTTTGAAATAAACCACTTTCTCCCCTCTTCTCATTCTGGCCCATGGACTCGGTCTCCTCAGCCCTTGCCAAGCACTAAGATCACCTGGCCCATGCGTTTCTACCCTCGCACCCCCACTTCCCTTTGCCCAGCACTGCTGCCACTTTTGCTCTGTTGTGTTGGAGTCTGAGTGGGAAGTAGAATCCACTCTAGGTCTTTGGAGTGGCAACAATTAGCTCCAGGGAGCCAGAAGCCCACCTGGTGGTTGGAGGGGCTGGTGGGAAGACCGTTAGAAGCTGCTTCTGGTCGTGACTGATCGTGACTTTATGTGGCACACAGTGGGGTCTCAGGAGGCCTCCAACCCCATAGCAGCTGGCAAAACCTGGGTCTGCCCTTGGCGGCACCCAGGAGCCTGTCCCTACCTGCACCCACAGGAGAAATGGCTTTCAGTCTTTGTGATCATGCCTCCCGTTGGTGGAACTCGATCTGAAATCAGCTCGTAGGGGATCTGGGAAGTGTTGCTTATGGGCTTTTGACTCCAGTGCTTAGAAGAAGGGAATACCCACACCAGCATTTGGCACTGCGGCCTTGCTTGATCTGAGACCTCCTTCACAGGCTGTTTAATACCACTTTTTTTTTTCTTTCAATATTAGGTGTTGAACCCAGGGCTTTTGCACTGAACCACATCCCCAGCCTTTTTAAATTTTATTTTTGAGACAAGTTATCCCTAAGTCCCTGAATTATCCAGACTGGGCTTGAATTTGTAATCTCCCTGCCTCAGCCTCCCAGAGTGCTGGGGTTACAGATATACCACCACATCCTACATGCTTGCTTTTCTTTTTAAAACACTACTTCAGCAGATGCTTTAATTTCATTAATATGAGGGAATCTTCAATCATCATCATATTCCAACAGTTTAATATCCTGCAGGGCTGTATTTTACTTCCCCAAATCCACTGTATTTCTCTAGACTAGAAAGCAAAGCATTTTATTCTAGGAATTACAATCTTTTCAAAAGCATATCCTAATTTATACTACATAGGTCATTTTTAAATCCCCAAAGGTTTAGTTAAGAAATCTGAATTCAAGTAGAAGTTGGGTCACTAGACTTATGTAATTGAAGGTGAATAATTGAATCTTCATTCATTGGCATGACTAAGGAGCGTGCGGTGGTGTGGAGTGCTGTGGTCCAGGGCCTGTTCAGCTCCATGCAGCAGCTTCCTTAGCTGTCAGATGGCTCCTATTTTCCTTACAGTTTGTCAAGACACATTTGTGACAGTGCCTATAAATTTAAAAGCTCTGTGGAAGCCTTAGTTATTATTTCAGTGAACATAGACTTATGGTTCATGTTTAGAATTGCTTCTCTAACAGAATTTATTATTCTGTTGTGGCAGCAAAATGGTGTGCTAGTCATAGCAGACTGCAGCATTTGGGATAAATCAGCTGCAATAATCTTTTTCCTTCAATGCAGTCTCTAGAGTGGAGATGTGATCTTGAGAGCACAGATGCACTGGCTGAGGCTGCATTCCTCGCATGTGCTCCTAAAGGATGCAGGAGGAGAATTCACTGTCTCTCTAGATCAGCCCAGTGGAGGTTGGGCCTCCTCTCAAAACAAGAAAGCAGACAGACAAAACACACATGTCCCCCATGAAACTTTTTAAAAACAGGAACAAATGGAGCTGAAGATGACTTGCAATACTGGGATCCAGGGTTCCAGGAAGCATTGTCTCGGGTAGTCTTAGAGATGACAAGACAGAAAAGAGGACAGCATTGTGATGTTTTGTACAAGG
>RJWT010005222.1:0-31433 GCA_004365215.1 Cuniculus paca | reverse complement strand
CAGTCTTGTTTGAAGTCCTGTATTGCTTTCATTGTTTTCTTTTGATTGGTTTTATTCTATTCTGTTTTATTTGATTGGATTATGCCTGAAGGTATGGGTAGTTATTTTGAAGATAACAAGAGGCATTATGGTAGCCAAAACTGATTTCCTTTCATCTTGTTTTGAAGTCTTGTATACGTTCATTGTTTTGTTTTGATTGACTATTCTATTTCGTTTTGTTTGTTTTTATTATGTCTGATGATATAAACAGCTACTTTGAAGATAACAAGTTGCGTTATGGTAGCCACTGTGGTATTTCAACTGCCTTGTTTTGAAGTCCTGTATTGCTTTCTTTGTTTTGTTTTGATTGGTTTTATTCTGTTCTGTTGTGTTTGATTTTATTATTCCTGATGGTATGGGAAGTTGCTTTGAAGATAACAAGGGGCAACATGGAACCATTGTTGGTTTATTTTTATTTTGTTTTGAAGTTTTGTATCACATTCTTTGTTTTGTTTTGATTGAATATTCGGTTTTATTTTGTATTTGTTTTATTCTCTTCAAAATTAAAAGAAAAAAAGAATATATTCAAGGATAATAGGATACTGTGGTCCACCCTCCCAGGAAACAACTTGCAATAGTTAAAGAAAAATAAACATCTGTAAATTGAACAGGAAGAGAAGTTGGATCATTTTAAAAATGTGTTTAATCAGGGGCCAATTTTAGAATTAGAACTGTTAATTTAAAGGATGAGGTGTCTGAAATGGCCCCACAGTTCCATGAGGAGAGTAAAAGTTTTCCTTCCAGAGTGTCTTGGTTACTTTTCTTATTGCTGAGGCAAAATGCTTGTTACCAAAAATCGCAAGAGGAAAGGTTTATTTCAGTTCACAGTTTGTAGAGCTTTCAGTCCATAATTGTCTGGTTTTAAGGCAGAATGGCATGGCAGAGGGCCATTGCAGAGGAGAAAGAGCTCAAGGCAAGGAAACAGCAAAGCAGCAGCAGTGAAATTGCTCCCTTTTATCCCTTCCAGGTGACCTGGCTTTTGGGTGGTGCCACCTACACCTGGGATGGGCCTTCCCGTTATGCTAGACCAATTAGTGTACTAGTTTAGTAGCCACACATCCTTAGTCTGAGTATCGCACATCTTAATCCCAGCATCATAGAATTTAATGCCAGAATCACATACCCCAGATCAGCCACCTCCCCAGACTCCCACGTATGAGCACATGAGGCTTTGGAGGATGTCTAAATACAACTCGTAACTCAGAGGCAGTCACAGTGTCTGCCCAAATGTCATTTAGCACTATCAAATTTGCATAATAATGCCTCTTAGGCCCGTTTTTATTTTTGTTATAAATTCTGATTTTAATAATGATATTCAGAGCAGGCTGTGGGACAGAAAGGTATTCTATATTATTGCCTGGAGGATCTGATATCATCAATAATGGCCTTTTAGGTGAGGCTTTATTATAAATAACTTTCATGAGTCTGTTCCTCCATAAAATAAAATAATAAAATAAAATAATATTTTATGGCTTGTTGCTATAAGAAATATACTCCTAGTTAGATTATTATTATTTTATTATTATCACCATATCCTCTTTTTATTTTTAAAAGAAATTGAATCCTTATGTAGATCCCCCGAATGATTTTGGGCTACTATGCCTGCTCTGTTTAATGACTAAGCAGCCCTGACCAGGAGTAGCTTTCTTTGATTCTCACAAACTTCTGCCTTCCTGCTGATCTTAGAGAGGCCAAGTATGTGAAGGACTCTTCTGACTCCCAGAGATGGTTTCTCCATTCTCACTTGAAAGAAGACCTTTTATCATCTGGAAATCATTGTCACATGTGAAGAGACAAGACTGATTCTGACAATTCTGTTTGCTCCGTAATGTCTCTTATTATATTACAAAACACGAGGACATGTCTTTGTTATTTAAGACACATTAATGAGATGTAATAAGAGGATTAGAGACTCAGTCCTTAACCTAGGAGAAATTATTTAATCTTTCTCTTTGGTCTCTGACTTGGAATATTCATTTTCTCCAACTGTCAACTTGTGAATTAATACATGCTGCATGCATGCCTAAGCAGAATGGCTGGCATATACTTTCATAGCTATTTAAACAATGTAACTCAAGAGGTGCTAACTTTAAAATGAAACATCATTCAAACGTAAACCCTAGGCCTAAATATGACTTTCTAACTCTATCCACTGAATGGGCCATTTTTGTATCTTTACCATCTTCTATATTATACTAATGGTGCATCAGAGATCTTCATATTTTAGGTAGCATAATGCAAAGTTGGCATAATAGTTACTAGTTTTTCCAGTCACAGTGTTAATTGCTAACCTCATTAAAATGCATATGCATCATCAAGATTATTTTTGTTTCTCCCATATTTCCCACAAATTAAAGCCAAAGGAAAACTGAAAAATAATTTTGGCTAAAAATGTGTCTATGTTAAAGTAACTGATTTCATTTAGGCATCATTGTAATTCTTTTTCTTCAATACAGAAAATAAAGTAGAACAAACTCATCCATTTAGATGTCTCCTTGGTATGGCAGAACCAGAGAAATCAGTGATTTTTGCTTGTCTGATTTCTTATTCTTATGATGACAGAACTGTTCTATATATAAATATAATAGTAAAATACTTTCATTATGGTTCTTTATCATTACCATTGCTACCCACCAATAATTTCTGTGTTTCTAAGAAGACTTAAAGGTAGAGAAGCAAGGTCATTTTCCACAGTGAATCACCATTTGCTTCACAAGAGTAAGATTTGGAGATGGTACTGAAAAGAATTTTAAAGGTAGCACCCCAAGATTCCTGACCTCTGGTTATTCAAACACTTATTTACAGAATAGTGTTATAAATTTTTGTAGATGTGATTAAAGTCACAAATATCTGGCCTTAAAATATGGAAGCTATGCAGTTTGGTGTGACTCTATCAAGTGTGCACTTTAAAAGTAGAGAATTTTCTCTGGGTAACAGCAGAAAAGTAAATGAGAGAGGTTAGGGTTTGACATGTCTTCCCTGGTTCAAAGATGCAAGGAGCTATTAATGAGAAATATGAGCATCATTTAGGAAAAATAAAGAGCTCATGGAAGATGGTGAGGAATTAAGGAATTCAATCAAACCTAGACGATTAGGAACAAATTCTCCCAACTATCTAAATGAGCTTGGAAGTGCTTGATTTTCCACACCTTCCAGATAAGAACCCAACCAGCAACATGTGGATTTCGGTCTGGTAATTTCTCCAAGCATAGAGTGCATGCAAGCCGTGTGGAACTTCTGACATGAAGAAACTGAGATAATAAATACATGTGTTTTAAGTTGATGGTTTTGTTGTCATTGTTAGGTTACATTGGAAAACTAATGTAGAGGTACAACATTAGAAAAAATTTGTACTTTTTGTATGGTTCAGAGTAATGTAGTCATGAGACTGTATGGGTAAGGTTTCCCATTGCTGGGACAAAATACCTGACACATGCAACTTAGAGGGGGAGAAGTTTAGGTTGGCTGATGGTAAAAGAGTATGGTGTACTCACTTACTACCCACTGGGAAGCAGCACAGGAAAAGAGTGCAGACGAGAAATATACTCCAAGTCATACCCACATGACCCACCTCATCCAACTGGGCTCTACTTCCTAACAGCACATGCAGCTGTGCACGTTGGTGGATTACTCCACTGCCGAGCATGCCGTCCTTATAATCCAATCATCTCCCCAAGGGTCTCTTAAACCAGTCAAGTTAACAAGATTGACAGGAACAGGTAGTGCATCTAGAATGTCATAACAAAATCTCTTTCAGTAAATTTCGAAATGTCACCGAGTGGTGGCATTTGATGGTTTGTCGGTTATTCTATTTTAAGCTTTTCACCTTTTGGGATACTCAAATTGTGATTAAGTGCACAGTTGGTTTTTCTCCTTAGGGCTCAAAAATTAGCATGTGCCTTTCATTATTAAAGATACATTAGTGTTTATAGTTTTAAGTCGAGTCAAGAAAATACTTATATACCAAAACTGGGAATATTTTAGCAGAATGTTCTCTAATTGTTACACTACAGAAATTCTAGATTTAGCTTTGGTGTGTGTATAGTGGCATATAACAAATGATGAAAGGAGAAAAAATGATATAATTTCGACATAAAAATATATACATTTGATTAAAAGGTAGAAATAGGTGAAAATATTGAATTTCAAAATGTTCCATATATTAACTTAATATAGATTATGTAATGCTGGAAATGTTTGATAGAAAACCATAACAGTGACATTGTAAGGAATGGTACAATCTCTCATAATGTAGGTGAAAGTATGTGTGTAAACCATCTTTTAAGGATAATGTAATAATATTTACTAACATTTAAAATAATAATTTGCATAGAACTCTGCTTTTGTGAATTTATCCGCTGATGCTCTCTCTCAAATATACAGTTATTCACCATCAAGCAAGAGCATTTCTGTAGTTTCAGTGTAAATGCAAAATGTATGCATTCACGTAATGGACTTTTACTTGGTTTTTGGAATCAGTACAGCTGTGGTGACATGAAAATATCACCAAGAAATATTTTTACATGAAACAAGCAAAGTTCAGAATAGCTACTATCTTTTGTACCTAAAATTACATGCTTACATTCATGGATATATATAAAATGGTAGTATCTGTATAAATGTAGTGCAAGAATAAATCTTTGTGTAAAAGTGGGGAGATAATGAATGTAAATTTTCGTTTTTCGGAGAGAACTTCACAAAGATATGTATGAAACCATTATTTCTAGTGAGCAAACTTGGATATCTTGCAGCTGAAAGGAAACTCACTTTTCATTGCAGATCTTCTTGCCTTTCAGTTTTTAATCAGATACCTGTATTATCACTATACACACTCTAGGTTCATCAACTATTCTTACAAAATGTTTATGATGTCCTGATCTGCTTGCCATATTATACATATTTTTCATTTTTCTACATATTATTTTTCTGCAGGCACAAAAATATACCAAGTACTTAATAAATGTAGCAAAGGTCTAAAATGAGTTTATAGTTCTTTAAAATGATAATGTGCTATCATCAAAAACTAGAGTTATATGTATTGTTGGATACAGTTATTTGGATACAATTGTTGCAAATATAACAAATATATCCTCACAAAACCATTTTAATTTTCAAACATATTTATTTCTTCATGCTCTTTAATGAATTAAGAAAAAACATGCATTAGTGAAAAAAGTTTAGGAAAGTTTAATTAAAACATCTAAATCTTTGCAAAATACCTAGCTACTCAATATCAAATTTTCCTTTATTATATACTAAATTTGAAGTTAGATAGTATATGAATTCCTAAAACTTCTTAAATTATTAGGTTTTCATCATATCTTAACACTTTTAATTGTACTTTATGTACTCATGTCATCTTTTAGCATACAATGTGAAAATATTATCATAGTAAAGTATTGTTTTTGAGGAAATGAGTAAAATTGTTTTGATGTGGTAGACATCATAAAGCTAATTATCTTATCAGAAATTAGACAAGATTCCCAATAGGCAAACGTGGTAGACACATGTATGCTTGTGGAGTTTTGCTGAGGTTAATGGGGTTTCCATCCAATCGAATGTCCTCTAGGGCCTTACGAATATATGTCAAATTTTTAACATTGCAGAAGGTATCTTCATGCATCTCCAGAATGTTGTTATTCTAAAATAAAATAAAATAAATTATAAGACAAAGTGTAACATATACTTAAAACCAATTGGTATTGTAGTCTACTTTATTACACATGCACTTTTATTGTTTTATTTCATCCCACAATCAAAATTAGGCATTATGTGAATATTATACACCATGTTCTTGCCAATTAATGAGAATAAATTTAAAATAGGTATACAGTCCCCTTTACAGAGCCTAAACTTCAGTAAGGAAAATAGAGAATAAATAGATGAGAACAATTTGAAAACTAATAATATTCAAAAATGACAAGTACGGTAAAACTTCAGTTCATGAATACTTCTGTTTGTGAACAATGCAGTCCCCAAACAGAAGCTTTATGCAAAACTTTGCTTTTGTTCACAAACTTCACACAGGGTGACAAATAGGACTCTGGGCATCTTCCTAATGTGGACATGAACTCAATCATCTTCCCCAGAACCGTGGAATGAATTAAGTTTGTGAACTGCATACCTCATGCCACTCTACTATGAACAATGCATGGAGGCTGTAAAAAGTTATCTTAAGATTAACAATTGAACTGAGAAAGGAAGAAGAAAGGCATGGGAAGAACTAAGGGAAGTGTATCCTAGGCAGAGAAAATGCAAAGCTCAAGGTCCAAGGAGGTAGCATGTAAAGTCACCCCCTCAGCAATTAACTTGTAACTGGACGAGGCTCAAGTGACATGAAAGTGGAATGGAGCACATATCAGTAAGACGAGTGGAGCCCAGGACTGTGATTTTAAAAGTAGTTTTTGTGAACATATTTTACGTGCTATAAAATTCATATACTGTGCTTAAAGTGTATAATTTAATCATTTCAATACATTCAGAATTGTGTGACCATCACTACAATCTAATTTTAGAATATTTTCAACACCTACAAAAAAATTTCAAATACAATAAACATTAACAATAAAATTTCATTTTACACTTCCCTCAGTTCTCTGAAAAATGCTCATCTGCTTCCTGTTTCTATAAATTTCTCTATTTTTGGATTTTCATACAAAAAGGGCCATGACCATGTCATATGCTATCTTTTGTAACTGACTTTTTCAATTAGCATCATGTTTTCAAAATTCATATATATTGCAGCAAATACTGGTATTTTATTCTTTTTATTGCCAGAGAGTATTAAATTGTCTTGATATAACATATTTTTATTTATCTATTCATCAGTCAGTGAAAATTTGAATTGCTTTCAAATCCAACTTTGACTTTTATGAATGTCTTATAGCTGTCATAAACAATGTTTCTATGAATATTTTTGCACAAGATTTGTATGGAGACATTTTTAATTGTCTTGAGCATATGAAGTGTGATCTAAAATTACAGTCAATGTTCAACCTTTAAAAATCTATTACAGTAAAACACACATTTCTGTTAATCTCCTTCAAAATACTCCTTGCTTTTAGCATGCTTATCTGAACTTTACTGCTACTTTTCGAAGCAGTTCTGCAAGTCCTCTTTCCTGTACTTAGCTGTTCTATCATGGCTGCTTTGATGTCTGAAATGGTTCAAAACACTTACGTTTTTATGATTGTTCTGATTTTGACAAAGAACCAAAAGTTGTATGGTGTCAGATCCACTGCACAAGGTGGGTGAGGACACATTATAATGTTTTTCAAATCTGCCTTCCCATTGGCTGGCACTTGGCCCCAGCACTCACTGTTTTAGTTTTATTTTGCATGCCTCACAAAGACACTCAGGAAAGAGGCCTCCACAAATGCTTCAGAAAGTAGGAATGGTGCATACCATTCCTGAAACACGCGAAATAGTTTGAGGAAGATTAGTGGCAATGTGTCTTCTACCGTAATAAATTGTAAAAAATTTAATTATTCACTGCACATATTGATTATATCTTATGTATCTAGACACTGAATTGTGTATCTGTGTAATGAATATGTTCAATTTTAAAGAAACGATTAAATTGTTTTGTACAGTGGCTACATCATTCTAGACTCTCATAAAAAATACGTGAGTGTTCCAATTTTGTTTACAACCTCACCAACACTCATAATTTTCTATTTTATTTCAATCAACGGGGTGTGAATGATATCACATTGTAGTTTTAAAGCCAGTGTGTTGAGCTATAATTGATATTTTATATCGATTTTATAGTCTATTACATTGCTGAACTCATTGATCATTTCAAAAGTTTAGTGGATTTCTTATGATGTACTGTAAACAAAATCGATAGACTAATTTTAGAAGTATTTCTTCCTTAGTAATACTGTCTTCTGATCCATGAATTTTGGGACTTTTTTTCTTCACTTGAATTTTCTGCTTTCAAAAGCATGTTGTATTTTTATGTGTAAAGGTTTCTACGCTCTTGTTAAATTTAGTTTTAAATATTTAAAGTAGTTTGACTATTAAAATACCATTTCTAATTTCGTTCTCATATAACTTACTGATAATGCATGAAAACGCAGTTGACATCTATATAGTCACTTCTTACTTGCCATATTAGTGCACTCATTTATTAGTTCAAAGAGTTTTAGTGGAGCATTTAGGACTTTTTTGTATGTAAATCTTGTCATCTGAAAACAGCAAAACTATTTTCTACATGGTCATTATCTATTTGATTTTTTGTGTGTATTTATTTTATTTTATTTTATTTATTTTTGTTTATTTGTCCCAGCTAGGACTGCCAGGTACAATACTGAATAGAAGTACTGAGACAGTACTGCCTTATGTCTGATAGCTCTCCATGATATTAGGTGTAGAGATTTTTTTAATAAACGCTGCTTACTGAATTGAGGAGGTTTCCTATTTGTTATTTTATCAGAATACATTTATATTACATTTATATTGTTGCTTATATAATACATTTATGCTATCAGAGTATGGTATATTACATTCCTTGATTTTGAAATTCTGAACTATTCTTAAATTCCCTTGATAAATTGCTTTTAGTCTTGTTGTCATCTTTATATGTTGGTGGATTCATTTGGTTTTATTCTGCTGAGGGCTTTTGCATTATACTCATAAAAGATATGGGTATTCAGTTCTTTTATAGTAATACCTTTCTCTATCTTCGTTACTGATACTAATATTTTAAATTACTGAGTCTGTATTTTTCTTTCTTATAGATTTATTCAGATTTTATATTTACTCTTTAGTCAATTTCAGCAGCAATTTAAAATCTTTTAAGGAAAACTCAGTACCATATATTTACACATTAATTCTGCCAAATGTTTAAAGAAGAATTAATATTAATCATTCAAAACTATTCAAAATAATTAAGAAGAAACTTTTCTTAACTCATTGTAATAAGGCCAATTTTAATCTCGATAACAAAGATACACACAGCTATAAATTTCTAATAGTTACTTTAACTCCATTCTGTAATTTGTGATGTGTTTCTGTTTTCAATTGTCTCAGATTATTTCCTAACTTCTTGGAGATTTAGTTTTTGTACCATTGGCTAGGGAAAGGTGTTTAATATCCGCATATTTGTGAATTTCTCATATTTCCTGTGAGGCTGATTTCTAAAGTAAGTTCTTTGAAATGAGAAAATACATTTTGTGTGAATTTGTTTTTTGAATTTGTTGCAGCTTGTTTTGTGGCTTGGCTTATCATCTACTCCAGGAATTGTTCCTTGTGTACTTGAAAATAATGTATTCTGCTGTTCTTGAATCAAATATTCTGTAGATGACTGGTAGTCCTTTTAAAGTGTTGTTGAATTCTGCTATTTAATACTGTTCTTATAGCTAGTTGGTCTGTTGGTGCAGGAATATTATCTCAGTAAACACTTTTTTGCCCAAACATTCAGTTTTAATGCTACATTTATTGTATAGTCAACCTTTTTTCATACTGATTTTTAAAATAATTTATGAGTATTAAAATTACATATGGATTGAAGACCACTAAATTTTAAACAGCTTGTGCTAGAAGTTGGTGAAGTGACTGAGAAATATTTTGAAAGGTGAAGTTAATGTTTTTCAAACCTTACAATAGTAATGTACGGCCAGTTACTTAGAAAGTCATCTCATACTGTACATACAGGAACATTATAGTCCAAAATAATACAGAGATTTAATTACTTTGCAGGATTCATACATCCCAGACAACTGTAATAAATTTAATGTATAACGGGAAAACACTGTCCAAAATTTCTTTGATGGTTCCATTGATCACCCTGTCTCCAATCATAAACAAAGCAAGAAATACAAATATAAATAAATTCACTCCCTACAAAAAAGAAAACGTCATCTAGAAACAGAATGTAGTCTAGAAAGAATACATTAAATAAGTAAACATAATCATAAAAATTCATAAGACAGGTATCCAAACCTCAGACAGATGTACACAAAAGACACTGAAATGTAGAAATACATATTAATAAAAAGAAAAGAAAGATAGAGAAGTCAACATTTGAGTCTACAGTGAAAAATGTAAGAACCATACATTTGTTTCTACATAGAAAAAAAATCACTTCTTATATTGGTTTATACTTTTTTCTGCTAGAATTATAATATTGGACTGTGATGTTTATAATGGAAACATATAATGGATGTCTTCTCTACATATTTATTCCATAGAACAGATTAAATTATTGCAGAAAGTTGATTACAGCTGCTGAGCAAAAGTTACTCACATTTGAATAAGGAGTAATTTATCTTTCTTTGTTTCAATAACCAAAAATGTTTTGGTTAAGCAAATTTTAACCACTTGGATACAAATGAAATATACTTACAAACTATTAAATCATAACATTTTTGTAAATGTGTTTTTTACTTACTTCTTCAAAGATAAAATACAGCTTAATAGTATTAAAAATAACACAAACTTTGAAATATGTTGGTTAAAAGAACAGCAGAGGAAAGAAACAATTGCATTTTCTTAATGCAAACAAACGCAAGCTTGTTATTTCTCAGCAAACAGGAATGCCTTAGGAGTATAATCCAGTACATAAAATTTAAAATCCAAAGCTGAAACTGACACTTTTTCCTGAGCTAGTAGTCAAATTCCATTTTTTTTCATTCTCCTTTTTCTCTTTTACTTCTAATCTTCATTTTTTTAAGGGAAAAAAATTTTAAGGGAAGCCCTTTGCTTCAAAAAAGATGCATTTTTACTTGGAAAAGTAAAAAAATAAAGATAATGTTCTGCGGGAGTCTAGCATGATCAATTGGGCTATGAATGATTATGTATCTAGGTTTCAGAGGTAATGAAAGAAAGAAGAGATAAAGCAGAAAAGTTGTCCCAGCATATCAGCATGCCATTAGAGACAGGTTTTTGTGCCTGAACGTCCTTCCTTTGATTTGGTTATGTCTGGGTCTTCTGACCTCTTCTGGCTGCCATCCACCTACCTGAAGGTGAAGGGCACGAAGGTTTTCTGGGAGTGGCAGAGGAATATGGTCCAAGTTGTTATCAGTGAGGTAGAGATGGTGAAGGTCATACATATCCTGTAAACAGTCCAAATGTAGGAACTTAACAGAAATCCCTACTCCATGTGATCATGTATGAAATCATATGTGTCCCTGAATATATTACCAGACCATTCAGTTAAGTTTCAGGAAAAAATATGACTGCAAGCAAAGTGTTTCCTGATCTCTAGGAAAAACCTTGCTTAGTTCAATACAATTCTCTCAATGTAAGCAAGGCAGCCACTTCCCATGAAAGGCAATCTTTAGTAGGATTTTGATGATAACGATGAGAGAGCAATACTTTATTTTACAGTCATGAAAAAGTGAGAATTTCTCCCCCCAAAATTTGTAGCCTCACAAAGAGAAAGGCAGCTCAGTAAGATAGAAAACTGTTGAACAATAACTTGCCTATTCTTGCTGAACTCCACAGAAAAAGTGATTCTCCATCACTCATGCTGACCTATTTTCACTCTTACTGGGCTATAGTGAAGTGCCCTAATTCCCTTACAAACCATGATCAGGAAGTCTATCAGAGAGACAGGGTTAAGGAGGCCACACTACTCCCTCTGTATTCCCTGAGAATAACATGGTATTTCTTCAGAGTATTTTAACATCATTTGCTCGAGAAGGAATAAGAGTGGGTAAGAAAACCAATCATCTAACGTTCTGAGATTATAAGCTGCTGTTCCAAGCAAGTCTTCTGGCTCCAGGCTTGTGTTCTTTACTTAGAAAATAACATGCCTAAGGTTAACTTGATCCTTGCAGGGTCATTTAAAAGCCTTAGGCCCTCCATCCTTCCCAAGTAGTTATCCTTTCAACCATGTAAAGTACTCCCTCTGAGTGGAGTTCTGGACAAATGCAAATTGTTCACTTCAAAGTAGCCACCCACTTGTTATTCTAGCTCTTTTATTTTCTGCTCCTGGTACTTGACTATCTTCAGAATGTACAGAATGTACCAGTACACAGCACTTTTCAAAATCGTGAAAGATACGGCAGTGAAGTTTATTTTGGAAGTTAGAATTTTCATTAAATTTGATCCTGTTATAGAAATAAAAAGGCTCGCTATTAATAGCAAATGGAAGAGAAAGATAAAAGTCTTCCTTATGAAATCAAAAACTTACTTTAAATGCTTCTTGCTTGATCCCTTTCCTCCCAAGTCTGTTGTTGCTGATGTCAATAAATGTCAAAGTGGTTGGCAATTCTGGGAGCTGTCTTATTTTGTTGTCGCGAAGGACAAGCTCTCGAAGTTGAGGCAACTTTCGGAATGCATCCTCATCGATCTCAGATATTAAATTTGATGTCAGATCAATCCTTTTTAAATCATCTAGAAGAAAAAAAATGAAGCAAGAAAATACTCCTGAATATGGTTTGCTGATATGAATGTAAAATTCTCTATATATTGAAAATGTTAATTTGAATTTAGCAATGGACAGTTAATGAAATAATTAGCCCTAGCTATGTTATGAAAATGTTATTTCCAAATACATTTTGTATTCATGCTTATAAGGAATTGCAGCTTATACCAAAAGTTGGCACATTTTATTAAATAACTGGTCTTTTTCTCTGCACACTTCATAAATTGTGTCTGGATTTCACTATTCTAAATATTTTTCTCAATAAAGGATATCCAAAGATACAGGAATTAAAAGGAAATCATTAAGTTATTAAACTATTTTACAAAGACAAGTACTAAAATTCTTGTAAGTTGGCAACAACAAACCAGAATTTAGGCTTACCTCATCAATCATAAAATTATTATGCTTTATTACAGCAAAAGCAGCCAAATCCTTTAAATATATGACCATGACATTTTACTCTTAATGTCATGAGACAACAAGTTGTAGCACATAAACAAAAATTATTTTCATGTTTACTTGAAATGGCTCATTTGAGAATATCAACAGTGATATGATTTCGTAATGACTATTAATTACTGGTTCTTTCTTATCATCAGTAAAACAAACTTTCAAATATTTAAGTAAGAAATAATTGATTTGTGAGTCATAGTTTGTATTCAACTTTTGTTCTCAATGCCAACATTTTACACTGTACAGATGCTAGGGAAGGATGTAAAGAAGAGAAGGACATTAATGTTGTCATCCATACTTAGGCTTGCAAAGTCATTTCTGTTGATCTTTTTAATTCTGTTGAAGCGAGAATAGAAATAAGCAGTGTTCCTGGGCAGTGGAGGAATAGCATCAAGTTCATGGTCATCACAGTATACAGTGGTACTTATACAAGTACACAGAAGGCAGGTCGGAAAGTCTAGAAGGTAGAGGTAAATAA
Organism: Cuniculus paca; assembly: GCA_004365215.1. Lineage (NCBI taxonomy): Eukaryota > Metazoa > Chordata > Mammalia > Rodentia > Cuniculidae > Cuniculus > Cuniculus paca. The sequence goes on along the minus strand of RJWT010005222.1, from coordinate 18,090 downwards.
TTATATGCAACAAAAACTTCTAAGAAATAATGCAGTAAGGAATATTTGGTAAACAAGATTACAGTTACACAAGATGTATCCTGATATGTTTCAAATTTCTCATATATTTTCCATAAATTAAGTATTAAAATCAATGTGTCAATAAAAGCTACTTCAACATTTTAGAAATATACTTTGAATTATGGATGGATATAGTCTGACTGTTACTTATTTTTTTTTAATTTTAAAGATAGTGAAACCCAACAAAACAGAATAAATCCAATCAAAACACAACAGTGAAATTGGTACAGAATATCAAAGCAGGGTAATGGGAAAACAACAATGGCTACTATAGTGTATCTTGTTATCTTCACAGTAGTTTTCCATTCCATCAGTTATAGCAAAATCAGATCAAAACAAAACAGAATAAAACCAATCAAAACAGAATATTGAGTAAAGAAAAAAATTAATAAGAATAAAACAAAACAGTGAGAACATTATTAGACTTTAAAAACAAGACAGAAAAAAACTCCCATATTTATCATATTGCGTACTGTTATCCTTCCTATACACGCTCAGACTGTCAACCCCATGCCTGTAAATTCAACCTAACAATACAATTCTTCAGATGCTTTTTGTACCTCAATTGCTACCAGCTCAGGTTGACCTCCAAACCAGTTGGTGGCTTATGGGGTGAAAGGGTTTGGTGATTTTGAGCCTGCATGCCAGTAGGCTTACAAAAGCCACTGACTTTTTCTCTTCCTGGGTCCCACATGGTCTGCGCAGCTAAGCAGAAAGGCTGGCTAGTTGGATCCTTGATTGGCTCCTCCCAGCCCCAGCATGGCTGATTCTCTGGAGTTTATGACTTTTCCTTATCTTCCTGGGTCTCTCATCCTGACTGTTACTTTTATACTACTTAGAAATTCTGTTTTCCAAATATAAATACCAATATTGTGCATTTTATAAAGTTAAAGTGTCACATGCAATATTTTCATTCAAACTCTGATTCAATATTTAAACTTCCAACGAAATCAGAATACAATAACAATTAGCATTTATTAATTCGACACATATTATTGAATACGTTTTATGTAAATGTTACGATGCTAGCTAATGAAATAGCACAAATAGACACAGTTCTGTTTTATGATCTGGTATGTGAGGTGAATATTAATCACACACATAAATTAGGTTTTGACTGTGCTAAATGTCATGAAGTATCCTGTGAGCTTAACCTATGGTATTTCGCCCTGTCAGGGAATGATGAAAGAACATTCTTTTGAGAAATGATAATTGAGTTGATATGTGTAGGAAGAGGAGAAATTGCTTATGCAAGTACAAAGGAAGAGTAAGTCAGACAAAGGAAGTAGCATGTGCCATGTTCTTCCACTTTGGAGTGATTCTAGGATGGTCTTTGTGGCTAAAACTAAGAGAGTCTTACATGTATATGCTATGGCAGTTGTCTTGGAGATAACATGACAGAGGCCTATTCAGGAGCTTTATGGACTGTGTCACAAGTTCTGGTCCTTATTCCAAGGATAGGCAGGAGGATTGCATGATCTGATTTGCACGTTAATAGATGACTTTACCTGAAAGTGACGGGGAAGACTTAAAGAGAGTAGTGTGAAGAGTGAAGATGATTTATAGTATAGATAACATTTAGAACTTAGAATAATTTTAGAATTAAATCAGGTTAGTGACTTGGTGATAGAGGAGCTAAGAATCTAAAGATGTTTGTGAGGCTGTGCTATATTTCAACACTTTGATTTAGTTTTTTCTCTATATTACATGGACACACACACACACGCACATATATGCACACACACGCACACTCATGCACATCCTTGCCCCTCTTTCTGTGCTTAGTAGCCATGTAGAGAAGGGTAAACTTCTAAAGAAAATAGAGAAGTCGTGATCAACACAAGGACAAAAAGTGGGATAGTGAAATATGGAGGCAAAGTGAAGAGAAAGTTTTAAAAGGAAGTAAATAAGCAAGATTAAAAGGAAGTAAATAAGCAAGATTAAAAGGAAGTAAATAAGCAAGATTGTAAGGCTGATGAGCTGCCAAGTAACTTCCAGATAGAAAATATATTCTTAAAGTTAAAATGCTCTCTGCTAAAATTATCAGAGACAAGTAAAAGAACCTGTAGAGTGATGATGCTAGAAGTCAGATTATGGCCAATTTATAGGGAAGTTGGAGGGAGGGGAAAATTTACAGCAAATGTAGACAAAGCTCTTAAATTGTTTGCTTGTGGAGGATGAAGAGTGAGAGATGGTAAAATCTAAGCAGCTGCAGCTGTGCTTTGTCTGATGAAGTGTGGGGAGATTAATGTGAGAAGGGTTGGAAGGAAGAGTCAGGGAAAGATTGTAAAGGAGTGTGGGATCCTTGTGGAGTTTGCAGGCTGGCGATCTGGAGAAAGAACAGGACAAAGTGGACTCAAGTAGAATTCTGCACTGAAGTACCAGACCTTCATTGGTGTGTGGGCCCAGAACCCCTGTGAATTCTGTTTCTTGTGGGGAAGAGCCATCTATCAGCCTGGGGGTGGATTCCTCCTCCTCCTCTTCCTCCTCCTGCATCTCCTCTGACCGTGGAGCTGGAGTGAGGAGTTCTCTGTTCCCCGAAGGCATCACTGTTACCCTTTCCACCTGGGGAAAAAAAGCAGAATATAGTCAGGCAACCTCAGTCACCCTGCACAGCAGTGGCAAATTTAAAATGTATCAGTTGCTGCCGCAAGATGTCGCTGGTGTCTTGAAGTTCAACACTATCAGGTTGGCCTGCTGGGTTAGCACAGATGGTTTAAGTGATATTTTTTTCTAACGAATTTTGCTTCTTAAATCTTAGAAATTATTTCTAAAACCTTTTTATGTTCTTCTTGCTATTTTCTTCCAACATCATCTATGTGTGTTCATTTTATAGGTTTTAAAGAACCCCATTAATTGTTTCCTAATAATACACAGCATTACAAGAATGGATCATTGTTGTGAAAGAAGTGTGCAAAGTAAATTCCAAAAGTCCCCAGCACTCTCCAGTCATAACCCTAACTCTCTAGAAGATAATAACTAATAAGATGTTTGTTATCTCCTTTCGTTCTTTCATTTCTTAGATTCCACTATTCTTTTCCTTACCAAAACTTATGTTTTCCATTAAAATAAAATGCATTGTGATGCTAAGACAATATGATTTGAATATGATATATAATTTCTCATGTACTTTCCATGTTATTTCAATAACAAATGCTATAACAATTATTTATGTTAAACTTGAGAATTTTGACAATCAGACAAATTTAGCAACTTATGAAAACATTCAGAAAATTTTCCGATTGCGCTTTTTATTTTTAATTGTTTTTATCTGGAGACAAGATAAATTGCTACATTGTTGAGGATGGGATTGAAATTATGATTCTCCACTGTACCCGCTATACAATTTTAGATTATACTTGCTCCTTTTTATTTGCATCTTTAAATAAAAAGTTGTTACTTCTATGAATACACCTTGAACTTAGAACATACTGTCACTTTCAGCTACCTGCTCTTATCTCAGTATCTATTCCTTTGTAGTTCTTAGTGTATGTCTTCCTCTCTGATGTGCTTCTATGCTTGGACTGAGAATTTGTTTGAGACACTAGGAGTGGAAACATTCAGAACTCACTCCTTGTCCTCCCCATACTGCAAGAAATCTCAGGCTCTCCATAGACCTTATAAATATAGATCCTTGCTCCTTTGTGTGTCTTCTTTGTTTGAATTCCTTAATGAACAGCAAAGAAACACAAATTATTTTCTAAATTATTTAATATCAAAGTGAGTAAATTACTATTTTAATCTATGAAATGGTATTTAATGAGATTAACTAAAACCTGGTTGTTTTTAGATAATCATAAGATTTTATAGTTCTATTTATTAATTAATGCTGCTTTTATATATTTTAATGTATCACTTAACAAAAGAAAATGTCCTCTATAAGAAACGTTGAACCTTCTTTTATTCTTACATAGTCTTTTTCAACTTTTTCTACAATGTACTACAATCATTTCATTGGTTTTATGCATAGCAAGTCTACTGGTTGTTAAACTCTGAATTGTGTCTTCTATCTTTATACCTCTAGGCTGTAGCATAATAGGCAATCTACAAGTCCTTACTGAGCTATAAGTAAAGGAAAATTTAGCTTGTCTGAGGTGTTTAATTCACAACACTATGCTTAACTGTAGAAATTTTCTGAGAAGACTCAATGAATGTGCTAATGCTTATTTTAAACATTTAAAGCAAGAAAACAAAGCAAAAGATTGTGTAGCATTTGATATTTTAGGAACCATGCATGAAGATACTATAAAGATTGGCCAGAAATCTCCAGCTGAGAAGGCTGAGGGCATCTCTTTAAACAAAGAGACATATGGTTTCCATCAGTAGGATCAGAAAAGAATGGATTTGCAGAAAAAACAAAAGAAGGCTCCAGAAAGAGAGGAAATTGAGACAGATGTTTCATGGAATGCAGGCAGTCTAAAGGGAGAAACGCATTCCAGACACATTGCCTTGAATCTTTAACTTTGTAGGAAAATGTTTGCACATACTTCTTACAGATAATTGTTTTTCCACTGATTTGATGTGAAGCTGTAAGATCTCATTTGTCATCCAATATAATGAAGTAAAACAGCTTTGGTGTTTATCCGAAACTGTTTCTTTCATGCTTGCTTGCAAATAAAATGAGCAAAAACTTTTAAAACCAAGGAAAAGCAATGCTTTTTCAGTTCAGAAAAATTTCAGATTATAACCTCATTGTACCATGCCTGGAGAGTCTTTTGCATTGTAAACGCATTTGTTCTTACTATTAAGTAGAAATTATTTGGGCTTCTGTGTTTTTCTCTCTTTTAACAATCTGTACACTGTGATATGACATCGTGAGGCAATGCATGAAGAAAGTGAGGTCAGGGAATCATGACTATTTGTCTGTCCATGAGGCAGATTTATGTTTATACTGTAGAAACCTAAATTTGGACATAAACAAAACTGACCAGACAACATCTTTACCCTTTATTCACAGGCTACAATCGATAATGCTGACATGTAAATATTATTTAGCCTCTTTCATAAATATGCATTAATTCTTTCAGGTTTTCTCCATTCATTTTTCTTTGACTCTGTATTTCATTCTTGCTTGTTTTCTAATGAATTGGTGCTTAGTCTATTGCTTATATTCCTTCATTAAAAGTGTCACACGGCAAGGGACTTTACTGCACGTCATGCTGATCTAGGCACAACTGCACTTGCCGATCTTCTGAACCTACTGCTAGCAAGGGACTTCTTTGAGTCAACTGCTTTGAAGAAAGTTGTATATTCCCAGTTGGCCTTAGGACCAGCGATGGATTTTGTCATAATAAACTGTGCTTATGAGTGTGTTTGGTGTCTTTGAAAGAGGATAGACCAGAAATGACAACTGCACAACCCAGAGAGAGTGATCTGGAGAATCAGGTCTCAGCAGATGTCAGCATAGAGAGCTAATTCTAAAGAAAAGGAGACAGAAAGCCTGCCCAGTCCCCTGCACCTCCACAGTCTGGATTCCATGTAGGCAACCCAGCATCTCAATGAAGTCTCAGCATGAATGGGGCTGATGAAACACTGAAATGTTTCAGACTCAGCTTCTGCTCTCTGGAGAAAGAAAAGCCTCCCAATATAAAAGAATCCTGCTGCATTTCTTGAATCAGACCATGCTGACACTTTTACTAGCAATATCAATGTTGTTGATACTACCCCACAATATTTAAGCTTTTCATTTTCTGATAATCAGCAGAATTGTCTGTCCACAGTGAAAGTTCACGCATTTTAAGTAGCAATATGTTGGGTCAAAACTAATTTTGATCTAATCCTTTTGTCCTTGAGCAAAAAAGCACATCTAACTGGTCCGCAAAATTACTGCCAATAAGAATTTTTACTTCTTAGTTTTAAACTGCAAAATACTAATTTATTCAGAAATAGCAGCCATACTTCTTCCTGATTGCTTGATTTGCCAGAGTCCTTTCACTAGAGACTTTTTATCACACATGTTGTTTAGACCTATTATGACAGTCACAAACCACTCGGCACTGTAGAATTAATGGAGTTTTTAAACTTTGTTGATATTTTGATATTGGTATTGTCTCAACACTTAATCTGTATCTCTGTTCAATGAGGATCTCAATAACAATTTGTTGTGTAGTAGAAAAAAATACTGTGAAGGAATTTACATTACTCAGATTTGTTTCCTACCTTCGTGAACAAATGAAAGCATCAGTGAGTAGATTAATAAATTGGTAGTTCTTGGGATGTCTGCCAGTCTTTGTAATTATTTAAACAACCAGACTAAACATTTGTCAAGCATTATGTTTTAAGTATGATCAATTGTACATTTTATTTGCTGATATTATTTTCTAAACATTTACGATACCATTATTTTTCTCCCTATCTGCCACCAACATCATAATCTAGGTTACCACCCACTGTTGCCTGGAATACAATAAATTTCTACTAACATGATATTAGAATATTCTCCAGAACTTATGCAAGAAGAATGACCCCTTAGAAAGACAAAACTCTCCATGTTAACCATGGATAAAATCATTCCATAGCATTTTATTATTCTTAATAACCACAAGAATAATGATCTTTCAGAAATACAACAATCATGTAAGTTTTTATGTTTTCAAATTCCTGATAGAAAAATACAGCTGTGTTAGGATTAAAACACGAACACATATAAGACTTTAGAATAATATGTACCTACCGCATAGTTACAACCATTATGAGTGTTGGCTGTAATTATTACAATAAGATCAAAATTCTTTGACTTACAGAGTCCTACACATTTGGCTTCCATCTTCCAATCCATACATTCATTTGAACTGTGTTCTTTGACTGTCTGACTAAGCTACACTGGTCACCAATTGTTTCTTACACTTTCAATGTTCTTTCTTCTATTAGACACTTCCATACCCTAGTTCTTCAAACAAAAACTCCTTCCTCTGCTTGGCTTTTGAGAGAACTATTTATCCTTCACTTCCAGTTCAAGTGAAATTTCCTCAAGGAAACTTCTCATATTGTACAATACTTAGACAAATATGTTTGATGGCTTCCAGACATTAGGCAATTCTTGTTGACACAGAAATCATTGCATGTGTGGCAAAAAAAAAAAAAAATGGTGCAATTATCATTCTGTTCCCTGGATATGTGCCCATTTCCAGGTCTGAGAATTTCAAAGTAAAGCCTAATTTCTCTTCTCTTGAATTTTGATTTAGACTGGCCTCCTAAACTGTTTCAGTCAACAGTATATAGTGCTGTTGGTCAGATTTTAGGGTACTCCTCTAGAAATATTGTAAATTTCCAGTTGCTTTTATTGAGTCCAGCCCATCATATAAACAAGAGAGTGCTCCTTACTGTCATCACAGAAACAAACCAGAGGTCCATGCTGGAGGTAAAAGAACATGCAGTGGAGAGGAAATTCATCTCTAATCAGGCCAACTTAGTCCAGTCAGGCCTCAACTAATGCAACTTGTGTTCACAGACACATGACCCTGCCTAGTACAAATCAGAAGCACAAAAAAAAAAAAAAAAAGAGCCGACCTACAGATATGTGAACTAAGTAAAGTATGTTATGTCCCCCAAATTTGGAATTAATACACAGCACAAGCTAACTGATATTTATTTTAATGTTATATAAGGGAAAATACTATGTATTTTCTTTTTCATCATTGTATTTCCAGTTCCCACCCCAGTACATCTAAAACTTAGTAGATTTCCTAATGTGCATTTTTGAATCAATACAGGTAAATGATATCTGTTTTTAAAATTTAAAGGATTCTTTCGATTATCAGAGTGAGTCAATATTGCAACATAGCTAAAAATTCATGAAAGCAAAGACGAAAATGAAAAGTGTGACATAGCAGGTGTCATATTTGCTAATGGGCTTTCATTGTAGGTGCAAGCATAATATGAAAGGAAGTTAGGTGTGTTCTGACCTCCTTCGATAACTGGTTTTGGAATCTATTGTTGCTCCAAGAATGCTGGGTATGTCTATTATTGGAGGAAAGATAGAATTAAACTCCCAGTGATAGAGCCATTGCATTGTACATCTTCAGAGGCACTGTTCATTCTGTGGTATTCTGTGTGAATGGTGCTCTATGGATTTGCACAGTGTAATGGACATCTTAGCTGTAATAAGCCCTCAGTGAACCAGTCCTCACCTAGATTTCCCATTTCTTTCTTCATAACCTGCTTTACCTCAAACACACTCCCCCCAGTTTTGACTTAGCATTTCAACTTAGAGAGGGATGGGAAAATTTTCATTAATCTTTCTTTTGCTTGCATGTACAATTGAGAAAAATTACACTGTAGACAATTACATTGAAGAAAGAGTAAGCAAAATCATGTACACACTGAGTTTCTCATTCACTCTTTGACATTTATTGAGGACTAAGGATGCAATTGTTCCTGTTAGAGTAAGAAAAAAAATGCATGTCTGGAAGATACTCTTTGGGTCAGGGATAGAGTCACACTGGGTTCACTAGTTCATGAACTGAACTACTTCAAATTATTCTAATGGTGGAGAATTGATCTCAAAATGACACAATGAGAGGAAATCATTACTCAGGGACTTTGGAGCCAGTCCTGACCCTTGAGTCTAGCTCATTAATTAAGGATAAGACAGCTAAGAAAGAAAAATAAACTCAACAGGATGAAGCCTAAAAAAAAATTGCTCATAGAAGAATAGTTTGTTATTGTGGCCAGCACTATCTGGAGGGAAAAAAAAATGGGAAATGTGCTGAATAAGAACAATACACTACAGAAATAATTTCTGACACATAGAAGAAAGGTTTCACTGGATTTCATTATGTATTAAGCCAAGTAAGACTCTACTGAATAATCAATTTCTTTGGTACCCTCCTGTGGAAAAAGAGATCTATGTAGGGGAAGTGAGAATTCTCATCACTGTGAAGTGGTTACTCAGATTATAAATTCATAAGTGAACTTTCCTGTTCATGCTTCAAAAGTCATATGATTTTTGCTTGGCATCATTGACTAACCTAAAATCTGGTCTGATCATAATTGATTATGTGTAGATAATTCAGCTGCTGAATCTGAAGGCAAAAGACCATACCAAGGTCACATAGCCCTGGAGGAACATTTGGTACGTGGTCTTTTCTTAGATTTGACAATTAAAATTTATTGATGTAGAGGAATTGCAAAATAAAATCAAAATTTGTAGTAATTTTATATTTATGACATGAATAGTGTGTCAGAATGAAACTTTAGCCTAGTTTACACCAAAGGATGAGAGAATTTTATGAGCTGTCTGTTTCATTTTCCTTCTAGGGATTCAGCTAAAATACATTTTCTACTTTCTTTGAATCTAAGTTTGCTCATGCAGTTAGTCTTAGCCAATGGAATAGGAGAGGAGATAATGTCGCACACCTGTTCTACATTAGTGAAGATCAAGTATACTTTCCTCACATTCTATGTCTTCTCATAATCTTTCACTGGAAGGTATTAAGTGCCTTTCGACTTCAAGTGTGCCTCGAAGTTTCAAATTGAAGATAGTGAGTTATGGCATGAAACAAATTTGGAACGCTGAATAACTACATAGAGAAAAGCAAACCTGTTGACTCACACTGGCTGAAAAGTCATGTCAGAATGCTATAACCTTTCATTATGTTAATCCACTTGGATTTCAGAGTTGTGTATTATAGCTACTAGTGTAACTTGTCCTAAAAAAATTTTGATTTTGTTTTATTATCCAATGCTAATTTTATTGAAAGAATAATTTTAATATTTTAAGGTCTTACTAATCTAGTACATAGCCTTGACTTTAGAAAAAAATGGATGCAGTATTTTTGTGCATATATTTTCCAATTTCTCTCTCACAAACAACTGTTTTATGATCTTAGTTATTTGTTGTAGTATTCACTGAAATATTGTGCCAATAAATTTGTGTAAATTTACTAAAATAATTCTCAATATTTATAAAGTCAAAATTAATTTGAATACCAAAATTAGTTAACAGTTTTGTTAGCATTAAAATAACCTGGCGTTGACTTGTTAGGATAATCACGTATTTAGGACATGCAAATTCTTTCTTCGTTTTCGTTTTTCAACCTATCTCAACATATAACTTTCTTCATAAGCTTGTAATTCTATAATTAGTGTTTCTTCAGATGAAAAAATTCAATTTGTAATATTTAAGTGAAAAATTCAACATAAAAACAAACAAAACCTGATTTAAGATTCAAATTAACTATATTCTCTAGTCTGTCCTTTTGGGGGACTCAGTATATTTTCCTTTGCTCACATGTTTATTTTTCATTTCCTTTTATTGTTGTCAGAAAATGGCAGTATTGTATCTTTAATTGCCAGAAACTTTTTTATTTCTCCAGTTTATACAGCACTCTATTCAGCATCATCTCCTTAAACTCCAGACCCTTAATAGGTTTCTAATATCTTAGTTCTATCAAAATGTATGATATAGTTCTAACTGACTGACTCTAAACAATACTAGGAAGCCACTTTGGAAAAAGGTTTAGATACATTGTGTAATAGCAATCAGTTCATGTTCCCTTTCCCATTATTGGCCTTGTTCCCCAAGTGAGAATGTCTAACAGGTAATTTAGAACACTTAATGTAGGACAAAATAAAAATTTTATGACGATAAGGTTAGAAAGAAGGAGTCAGTCACAGTAATTAAAAGCAAGATATTGTACTGAAAACAAGATATTAGGAACCTCCCGAACTCCATCACTTTGTTTTTGATAGAATAATATCATTGATTTATAACTATTTTTGTTTTAATCCTTGCTCATCCTAACACAAAACTAACTGTTCATTCTGACATAGCCTTTATTGAGGTACAATGTACAACAGAAGAAACAACTCTGCATAAATCGGTCCCATAATAACATGTCAAAAGATGGGCTATGTTTCCAAGGGATTACTATCTCTCAACTTGTTGACTATCATTAGTTTTTGCAGTTATTAGCATAATAGCAATCAGACAGGCAAGGAAAGAAAATTGCTAAGACTGGTTTATTGGCCTTGACACCACTAGCCTTTGGAATCTCCCTTCATTCTTTCTAATACCATAATTTACTGATTCCCTGAAAGCTCTATTCTTTGCATTTGTTCCATACTAATTATAGTCATAGCAAGAGTTGTATTTTTTTATCTTAAATATATTGGACTTGACTCCTTTCATCTTAGATTTTTTATCTGGAATTTTGTATCACAATTCCAAGAGTAACACTTGCAAAAAGATTTAATCTAGCCTCAGTATCTCTTAGATATTTTGGTTTTTCTGCAACACGTCAAGGAATGGAGTGTGTAAAATATGTTAGTACGTGTTCTTTAGCTCTTTAAAGCTCACTCTGAATGGTAGTAAGGAGACTGACATAATGCCATTGTGACTATTTTTTATAGCCTCCCTATCTGCATCTCATATTGACTACATTGAGAGTTCCAGCCAATAATTGATATCCCAACAGTTAATAAATTCATAAGGAAACATCTCTTAAATGATTTCATTGGTTGTGTTAAGCATAAGGTGAAAACAACACAGTGTTTTTCTCTCTAGAAAGCTCAAGGTAGTCAGGATTTATGAAATTTGCCCTGAGAGTGTAACAGGTATCTGTGTTATTAGGGAAGACTCTCTGAAAATTAAGCATGTTAATGGAAAAGTACTCAGAACAATAAGAGTTCAAGTCCTGGACGAGAAAATACATTCAAGTAGCATTATTCAACTAAGATATACAAAGATTTCCAAAAATGTTTAGGACAACAATGCTTTTTGGCAGACTCTTAAGTGATTGAATGCTATCTCCCCAAGACAAAATATACAGAACTATGTAAAAATACAAAAGTGTGAAGCCAAAAGAAATGAGAAATTAACTGACAGAAAAGTACATAACTAGCACAGTATACAGCATTAGAGAAATAAATAGACTGAGTTAAGGCCCATATACAAATTTTTTTTTAACAAAAGCACACAAGTGACCTTGAAAGAACAGCTGATGGAAATCAAACACGAACTTGGGTCTCATATGCAAATATTCTGATTTCTATGCTTTGGGTGTGGTTTAGGCATTGGGGTTTTTAAAAGTTCTAAAAGTCATTTACATATTTTTCCAAGGTAGAGAATGACTGCTCCAGAGACATCATTTGTTTTGTAAAATTGGGAGTGGGGAACAGAAACGCTGATCAAATCCTTGAACATTGAAATGCTGAGCAAAGTCTCCATGAGAAGGTGGTAAAAGCTTTGTTTTCCAGTCGCCCCCCTACCCCATGGGCACAGGTTTCAGAAACAGCAGCAGCATGGCCTAGGAATGTACTAAGTTTGATTTGCGAGCTGAGAAAAGAAAACATCAGTAATGGAGAGATGTTCCTAAGGATGAACCTCCTGAGTTCCACTACAGGAGGCAAGGGCAGAAACTACTGGGCACGCTGCATCTAGCTGGAGAATATTTCTGGTTGAAAATTGTCATTCATAGGAGCCTGTCACCTGACAGAGAACATGCTCCTAGCTGCAAGTGCCAGAAAGACGGAGCTTAACATGAAGATGGGAATTCACAGGCTTTGATTATGTAGAAAGAGAAAAAAACTTTGGGTAAGACCTGGTGACTGAGATCACCATTGTTACTTATTTACATACTGTGCTAGAAAGCACAAAAAGCTCAAACTCTGAAAGAAAAGAAACTACCTTAGGAGGCTTTTTTTTTTTTCCTGCTTTACTGCTTCTTAAATATAGGCTCTCAAAATGACGTGGAGCACTTGGTGACTCACAGCTCACTAGGTGCCCCTCAAAAGTTTCTAATTCCTTGGTCTGGAGTAGGACCCAAATATTTGCATTACATACCAGCTCCCAGATGATGCTGATGTTTCCCACTCAGTGACCACGTATGCAGTGGTCACTGCTCTAAAATTGGAAAAACATGACACCATAATTTAAATCCCTGGTAGAAGATTTGTCCAAATTTTTTTTGAGGGTATATACTATAGACCACAGGTAATGGACACTAGTTGACCAACTTTTTATGAGAAGAGACCACTGTTTTTTCCAATTTATGACTTTCCAAGGTTTTCACTAAATCTCTTCTTAAATCTCTGGTAACACTGCATAATGTTCTCTGGGGATATACTTCTCCTAAATATAACAATTTTAGGAACTCAGAATTCATTTGTTCTTTAAATGTGATATGACAGAATCAGTGTTGTGATACTGTTGTGTGCATGATTAAGCCTTCATTCTCTTTAAATATGAAGCTTATAGGAGACTTCATACAGATCTAATATAATCTATATGCCATTTAAGGAGCAATAACTATCTGTAAGTACTATAACTGTATTCACTCAGGCTGTACTTACTGAAAGAACCCAATTTGACTCAAACATTAAGAATCTATGTAACCAAGTTGAAGCAAAAGGAATTAGAAAGGAAGAAATACTGAGTTTGTGTTCTAATCCATTTAAATTTGAATATATTTAGACTATAATTTTCAAGACACTTTGTAGTAGTTCACTTTTCATTGCTATCACCACATACTTGAGGTTGAGTAATGTACAAGGACAAGAGATTTCTTTAGCTTACAGATTGGATGCTGAAAGTTTAAGATCAGGCTTAGCAGCAGAAAGTGTCATGACTCAATCATATGTAACAGAAAAATATTTCATGTTGATACAGGAAGCCATAGAGACCTTGGAGGGACCAGTCATTCCCTTTTGTAATAATTTTCTCAAGTCAACTAACCACAGAGCATAAAATTTTTTTTCCTTCAAATTCTTGTTCCTTGAATATTTCCAGGTAACATATTTGAATCTCATGTAAAAATTCAAAAAATTGCAACCTTGGTCATAAGTGGGTTAATGGTCTACCTGTCCAGGCAATACCAGAATTAAAAATGATTATTCTCTCTTATTTATCTGTTTAGGATGTGCCCTTTTCAATCAGATCCTGACCAGTCAACACAGCTTATCAGCAGATACTATTTACATTATAAACCTGTCTTTAATTTGTTTTTTAAAAAAATGCTTGAAATCTTGAATGTTATTTGGAGGTTTATTCAAGTGCTGTCCAAGATTTTCATTAAAGAAAATGGAATTTTGAATTTAATCTGTCTTCTAAATTGTTTCACATCATTGCAGAAATATATTTTCAAATTACTCCTCATTGTAACATTATGACAACAGTTCACTTCCAAATGTGATAGAGGACTCTGAACTACTCCATCTGGCTTATTAAAGATGGTTTCTTATGGGTTAAAATACTAGCATGGAGATATTTTAAACATAGCAGGATTCTGCTTTGAACACAAGCCTGGTGCTCAAATTTTTAAAAGCTGTCTGTATTGTCTAAAAGAATGTGACTGTGAACATCTGGCAATAGAAGCTGTGTTTTATTTTCTACTTTATCTTAAAATGGATGAGAAAGAAATGTGTTTGGCAAAGATTGCTCAATCCTATTTCTGACAAAGCTGCCTTCAGTTCAGGGGATCAGCTTACCTCCTGCTATCTTAAAGACTTTTACAGCTAAGGAGATGTTTGGAGATTGTGCTAATTATAATCACTTGAAAATTTTTTTTTTATTTTTAATAATCAAATTACTTAATTTCAGAGGAAAGAAATCTCAGTATTGGACAGAGTTAAGAGAAGTCAAGGTTACAGAGAAGCAGATGAAAAATAATGGAGGCTTTTAGTGTCAGACTTTCTCTTTTCGTGTTTAAAAAATCTGGTTTATATTTTACTCTGCAACTTTCTAGTTGAATGATCTTGAGCAAAATTCTTTTTTTTTTTTCTTTTTTGGTACTAGTAACCAAACTCAGGACCTTGCTCTTGCCAGGCAGGCACTTGTGCTGATGGGCTATTTCCCTGGCCCTTAAACAAAATTCTTATCCTCAATAATTCTTTTTAAATAGGAACAATAGTATCTTCTTTCCAAGGATAATTTCAATTAGTTTATATTTAAGGCTCTATTAATTCTGTATATGTAAAAACAGAGAAGTCATTGACAAAGGCTATCAGTATTTTTTTTCTCAATGAGCTTATATGATTGTATATTTTTTGCTGCTTCATTTGTTGTGTTTTAAAATAAGAAACGACTGATTTAACATTGTCTTTAAAAAGTCATATGGAAAGTCAATCAGACACCTGTATTAAAATCTTTTAGCTAATTCTTCTCTCCCTTTTTCTGCAGCATCTTTAATAAAGAAACATCCAGAAAAGAATATTTAACTCATGTTGACTGAGTCAAAAATCTGTTAACTATGAGGTGTTGGAAATGCAAGTCATATGCTTGAAATTATAACTCATACTGTATAAACTGACACATAATTACAAATAAAAATGTAAAATATATTGCATATCTGTTGTCAGTGGAGGAAATAATAGTAGAAATATCTTGTTCATAAAATACATAGATAATTTTTCAAACATTCCTGTAACAAAGTTTGATACTGAATTATTATATTTAGAAAGCTTTTCATATAAAATGGACCTTGATATCTACAAATAGTCCAGGGTTAACTTAATTCTTCTCAAACAATTTCTAGTGTTACAGTGCATCGACACATATTCTAGTATCATTTTACGTGGTGTCAGATTACAATGATAACAGGAGAAAAGAAACCTTCCCTTAATTGTTAATAGATAGGATGCCTTTCACTGAGTTCTTGCCCATTCCAACTTTGCCAAATTTAATTCTCTTTTATTTGAAGAGCACTACAACTTCTTCTCTAAATTTCATGTTTTCTCAATATCAATTAATTGATTTCAATGGCAGTACTTTTTCAATAGGGGCACTTTTAAACAACACAGCCATTTGGACTCTTCCTGAAGACTCAGCCTCAATTTTAAGCAAGGAAGGCAGCAGGATACTGATTATGGTCAGTTTGTACAGATATTACTTTATTTGGCACTACTGTTATTTTCTCAGGAATGTGTATCCCATTTCATCTCAGGAAAGAAATAACATCATTTTAGAACAATGTATGATAATACTTGAAAAAAAACTACGCAGGAGCTGAGTTGATAGGAAAATGGTGGAGGAAATCATATGAAATCAGACAAGAATGAGACAAAAACTGGGCACCAGACTTCTAAGCAGGCAAGGCAAAATAATATGCTCTTTCAACTATAAAATATAGAGTCATAAAATAAGCAAGTTTCTTAAAACACAATTCTACACTGAGGCCTTAGAGAAATTTCTCTTCTACATCCTCATAAAGAATTATTGTGTGGTGTCATTGTGAACAACCTCCAAACTTTCTTACAGTAAATATAATCAAGAGCTACAGATTGTAACAGTTCTTGGAGTTTATTGAAAATACATTAACACTGTAGTAAAATTGAGTACCAGCAATATGTAAGGCTACATAAATGTAGTATCAGTGAAAAGTCTAATCATCTGCATGGAGCCAAGAGCATTTTGCTGGAGCAATGAAGTCCTCAACTCTCAGTAGCCTTCGTGAGTATTAATACTGCTACTGAACGATTTGCTAGAAAAAGACTACTTCAGGGCAGGGCCAACGTTTCCCTTAGAAAATGATTTGAGGTCCAATCTAAAAGAAATGACTTATCAATAACCCAGAAACTGAAACATGAAAATAGAAAAGCTCAAATAACTACCTTCATTGAAAGCACAGTCCCAAACTGTGCAATGAAGTCTAACTTTCTTTTTAAAAAATGTATTTTTCAGACGATATTTTAATGGAAATGAAAAATTTCTAAATGTGTACATGCGTATTTTCTATATATTCAGGTTATGGCCCAGAACTCATATTATAAAATTTGTAACAGTAATTATTCTTTGAAGTATTCTCAAGTCTTTCATTCTTACAATAATTAGATATCAGAGTTATATCTAAAGCTTACTTCTGCCTCATATTATTCAATAATAATATAACGCTTCTGTTTCTAAAAGTGTTGGCGCACCTCCATTTGCTGGAAAAAGACTATTCAGGGGCAGCCCAAATTTCCTTTTAGATGAAAAAGGAAATTTGGAACAAGGAAGAAATAAAGAGAAGGATAATCTTTTATTAACCTGTTGAAAATTACTTTCCGATATGAGAAGATCATATCACCATGACTACATTTCACTAGATTTTAATCTTAATTAATTTACTTAATTCCATTTGTGTTAATATCGTCAGCTATTGAATGAAAATCAAAATAACACTTCTTAATTTTGGTGTGAAAAATAATAAGGTAATGCCTAAAACACTACTTTGAACATACTAAGTACTCAGAATTAGCGATCTTTTAACAGAAAATAAAAGTTCATATTTTGATCTTGTAGCCTATACCCAATTACCATCCACACCATTAAAGTAAATGAAAATTCAGTAAAAACAGCAACCATGTACGTCATACCAATAGATTTATCCACCGGTGTATAGCAATGTGATGGAATTCTCCAGCCAAAATCGTGCTTTTAGAATATGATAAATTCTGAAGGTTTTAGATTATCAGGAATCAAGCAAAGAAGTCATCAGCCTCCATAAAGTAGTAATGTTCAAAACAAAAAATAATTTAAGAACCTTTCCTCAGTCACTCAGACGACAATAAATGTACCACCATTAGTAGAAGTCAACAAAGTACAATTGAGACCTAACACTGGTTTTGAGGAGTGTGGTTTTGTTGATTAAGTAGGTGAGGTCAATCTCACTTAGATAATACCCATTTCTTAAGTTCAACTATGTCTTGTAACAACCTAATTACAGGAGTGATACTCCAGTATATCTATGATGTGAGGCCTTACCCGGTGTGGATGTGGCAGCAGACAGATCTCAGGTGACATCTTAGAATTTTGCCTAAATTATATTTAAAAACTTTTCAGGATCCATTAGTCAAAGCCTAGACCAAAGGGTTTAATATATTAGTACATGATGCCAAGTCTTACAATCTATCAGAAAGAAACCGAAATGTATTTTGGAAGTATTAGTCAGTGGTCCCATAAATTCATAATTTTAGAATATGTGGTTGTCTTCTTTACAGATGAGATAAATTCCAAGCTAAAATACACAGAATCATACCCTTGACAGTGATGATAAAAATCTGAAGAATCTGATCATTGTATTATTCTGTATTCTTGACTCACCATGAGTTTTT
>RJWT010005221.1:0-31421 GCA_004365215.1 Cuniculus paca | reverse complement strand
GCCAGGTGACAGCAAGCAGCAATATACCTCACCAAAAAACGCCACACTGAAGAGTGCAGATGATTTCCCCCTGTCAGTGCCTACCATGCTCCTACCTGGTGAACGGCCCTCATCCGGGCCAGTTGCTGCCTTGGTTGTCATTTTCTGGAACCAGTTTGGCCCAGGGTACTTAGCCGCAGGAGGACAGAGCTGGAGGAGACTCCCGTGGTGTGTGACTCTGAAGTTTCCTGTCACCCTCACCTGAAATGGCTCTAAAGTGCAGGGAGGCCTAGGAGGTCTCTGGGGACAAAGGTCTGAAGGCTTCCCTGAGAACTCCACCTAGGCTGAGAAATACTGCACACGTTTCCTGAGTGCTGCAGTCTCGTTTGAGGTGCTCATACCACCACATGGCAGAGCGTCTGAGTACCCATTTTACATGGGGGAAACGGAAGTTCAGCGGTGGTAGGTAACTTATTCAAAGTCACAAAGTTAATAATGGTGGAATCAATATTTGAACCCAAGTGGATGAAGCAGAGTCTACTCCCTTACCCACCAGGCCATGTCTTCTCCAGAGGGGAAAGGTCACTTGGTGTTGTTCTCCTAGACGTGACCACCATTGGTTTGAGACACTTAGCAGAGAAACTCAAACAGGTCAATCAGAACCTGAGGGGCTAAAGAAATCAACTTCATAGAAAGACCCTCCGACTTGAAGGAACTAACTACCAAAGTTTGAGAAGTTGTAATTCTAGGATTCTGGGGGCCTTTAAATACAAAATAGACTTAAACTTTAGTGATAACATTGGAGGTCCTGGCAGCAGATAACCCAGGGGGAAGATGTAGCTGCCTCAGCTTAATAGTCTGGCCCAACCAGGGACATTCAAGCCAGGTAATGGGGAGTTTTGCACAGCCCGCCCTCCTCACCAGATTCCCTCCTGTGCCCTCACGGTGGGTAGAGCCGTCATACCCTCAGTTCTTGACTTACAATGAAAAGAGGTGCTCTAGTGTCTTTCAAGCCACCAGGTCACACGAACAGCTAACAGCAGAGCTTCCCACACTTCCACAGGGGCTGGTCTGAGACAGCCTCCCGGGCGGAGTAACCAAAGTTATCTGAAAGCACTTTGGTTTAAAACTCGAATTCTGGAGGCACCTTAGAAGATTAGTGCAACCCTGAAGAATAAGCTAGAAATGAGCTAGAGAGCAGCGTGGTGACGTTCTCAGCCCTGCTCCCAGTTCCAGGGGAGCTCACAGGGCAAATACGCCTTTGCCCAGCCGGGGGAAAGGAGCTGAAGATGCTCAACTCTCAACTCTATGCTCAATGTTCAACCCATCTAGAGACGACTTGTCCCACGGTGAGGATGTGGGATGCATGCTCTGAGTCAGGGAAGAGGGTTAGCAGGCCCTCCTCCTTCCCTCATGGTCCCCAAAGATAATAATCTAAGTTAGACAACAACCAATAAGTGTGAGGCAGAAAGGAGAGAAATATTATTATCGTCCCACTCCATCATCATCCCGATTTTATTCTGTTAATAGGAGAAGAGAACGTATCAGACAGACACATCAGTCATGGGAACTAGCATATCCACAATTCCTGGCTAATAAAATCCACACTCCCCTTCCCCTGTCATACTCCCCGTGGAAGGAAAGGTCCCCAGAGTTCCCTAGGACTCAGACCCTCCCTTGGCCATATATAGGTGAACAGTGGGGAGATGTCTTGGCCCATCTGCCTAACTAGAGATGGGTTAGTTCGTCTAGCATGTTCCAGCTCTACCAGTGCTGCTGAAATGAGAGTTAGAGTTAGCAATTAAATCCATCAATTATCTTTCCCTCTTCAGTAACTAACTTTAGAAATAAAGAGAAAATGAGCTGACTGGTAGCAGAGCAGAATCGTAAAGATGCACTTGGAAGAGGTAAGTGAAGAAGGCAGACACTGAGTCACACGATGCCAGAGCTTCAGGACCAGCGGCCCCAAACCCAAATGGCTCTGCACACTGGCTGGCAGCGTAGCCTTCACAGGTGGGCACCACATTGTGCGCAAGGTGGGGAATGTACCTTTGGTTATGACTGAGGCTCTGTATTGTTACAACAGTGCTTGTCAGACAGAATGTTGAGAGAAGCGCTTTGGGTAGAAGGGGAGGATCCCAAGGTGTATGCTGGAGGAAGAGGCAGAATACAAGGACAAACACGTGCCAACACCACCACATGTGTCCCAGGATGTGTGAAAACTTCATCCTGTTAGTATAGGACAGAGCGTAGCTGCAGCCTGCCTTAGTCTGTTTTCTGTTGCATTAACAGAATCCTGAGGCTGGGTGATCTGTAAAGGAAAGGGGTTTGTTTGGCTCACAGTCCTGGGGCTGGAAATTTCAAGACCAAGTGCTGGTTGGCTTCTGGTGAGGTCCTGCTACTTCTACTCATGGTAGAAAGCGGGCACATGCAGGAGAGAGAAAAGGCAATCCAAACTCCCAGAAGAGTTAACCCGATCCTGCAAGAAAAGCATTCATTCACCATGAGGTCTCTGCCCCAGCGATCCACACATCCCCCAGGAGCCCCATCCCCATGCTGCTGCCCTTGGTGTAAGCAAATTCCAACGCGAACCTCAGCAGGGTTGTACTGTATTCCAACCACAGCAGGGCCAAACAGTTGTCCTCAGATAAAGACATGGGCTCAAAGAGTTCTGAGTGCATGCTATGATAGAGATGTAATTTGGTCCCTTTAAAGACTCGCCAAAAAGCCTAGTATCTGACTGCATGCCATTGTATTAGTCAGAAGCTTTCTGGTTTCAGTAACAGGAACCCAGCTCAAATGATCTTACAAAGGAATCCGATGTTTCACATAATAGAAAAATCTAAGGATAGAACTGACTTCAGTTATGGCTCGGAACGGTTGCTCAACACCATCAGCTTTGCTCCAGTTGGTGTTAGTCTTTAGTTGGCAGGCTCTTCCCACACTCAAGAAGGCGGCCAATGTTGGCTTCATGCTATGTATATGCTTACCTCCTTCCAGCTTAGCAGCCTCAACAGGGAAAAAAGCAATTTCCTAGGTCTAGATACATGTCCCAGGGACAGCTCTTATTGGTCTGTTTTGAGACGTGTATCCATCACTGAACCAATCATGAGAGCTGAGGAGAAGCAGCAATCTGATTGGCCTGGCTTGAGCCACTTACTATTTCTAAATCCAGGATGTGATGTCAGCCCCACTAGAACACAGGACCTAACATGGAAAATGGTTGTTACTGGAGGGATATTTTTTTTTATTATTTTAAAGAGGAAAACAGTAAAGACAATTATACAAAATTTCAAAACAAGATAGTAGGGGAGTAATAAAGGTTAATACATTGCATATTGTTATCTTCAAAGTAGGTGCTTGGTTACAAGCTATAGGCATGAAAAATGATCAAACAATATAAGCACAAATGTTTCTTTTCATTGAACTAATAGAAATTAGTAGTATAACTACCTTAACTATCTTGTATATTTATATTTATATATATGTATATATATATATATATATATATATATATATATTTATTTATTTTTCCTTTTCCCTTCCTTCTTTTCTCCTTTCCCCCATCCCAGTTTCTCTTTCCTTTTAAACAGTTTCTTCCCACTTCACAATATCTGTTATACATTTTGCATCTTATTTACTCTTTCAGCTTCTTACACTGGGGACACAATATGATGTTTCTACATGCAAGTCTGATTTATTTCAGTTATGAGTATGGTCTCAAGTTGCATCTATTTACCTATAAAAGACTCAAGTTTATTGGTCTTTATAGCTGAGTTGTACTCCATCGTATAAAAATATCACATCTTTTTTATCCATTCCTTGGTTGATAGGCATTTGAGTTGTTTCCAAGATTCAGCTATTACAAATTGTGCTGCTGTAAACATGGGTGCACATATATTGCTGTGGTATGTTTTTAATTCTTCTGGGAAAATACCCAGAAGGGGAATAGCTGGGTCGAATGGGACCTTGAACCTTAGTTTTTTGAGGAATCTCCACACTGATTTCCACAGTGGCTGCACCAGTCTGCACTCCCACCACAGTGGAGAAGCGTTCCTTTTTCCCCACAGCCCTGCCAGCATTTGTTATTGGTTGATCTCTTGATGACAGCCATTCTTTCTGGTGTGAGATGGAATCTCAGTGTTCTTTTAATTTGAATCTCTCAAATGACCAATGGTGTTGAACTTTTTTTTTCTTTTATTTACTTGTTATTTGTATTCCTTCATCTGAGAAGTGCATATTCATCTCAAATGCCCACTTTTGGATTGGGTTCTTGAATTTGGGAGATCTGATTTTTTTCAGTTCTTTATATGTTCTAGATAGAAGTCTTTTGTCTCAGGGACAATTGGGTTAAACTTTGTCCCACTCTGTGGGTTTGCCCCACTCTGTTGGTGACTTCTTTTGATATGCAAGTTTTTTAATAAGATAAGATCCCAGTTGTTGCTTCTTTGAAGTATTTCCCATGCAATTTGGGTTTTGTTCATTAACTCTGCCTACACCTATTATCTTCAAGATTTCTACCTACTTTCTCTTCCAGTAGATTGAGTGCTTCTGATTTAATATTTAGATCTTTGATTCATTTTGATTCTAGTGCATTATGATAGTCATGGGTGTAGTTTTAGTCTTTGGCATGCAGAGTCAGTTTTTCCAGGACCATTTATTAAAGAGGCTATCTTCCTTACAGTGAATAGGTTTGGCCCCTTTGTCAAGGATAAGGTGGCTGAGTGTGTTTGTAGTTGTGTCTGCATCTTCTAATCTGTTTCACTGATCCTCAGGTCTGTTTTTGGGGGGTTTTGTTTGTTTGGTTGGTTTTTGGTTTTTTGGTTTTTTTTTACCAGTACCATGCTGATTTTATCACAGTAGATTTGTAGTATAATTTCAAATGAGGGATTGTGATGCTTCCTGCTTTGCCTTTGTTGCCCAGGATTACTTTTGCTATTCTTGGTCTCTTCTGGTTACAAATGAATTTTAGGAGAGTTTTCTCTATTTCTGTGAGATATGCTAATGGCATTTTGATTGGGATTGTATTAAATCTGTATAACAATTTTGGGAGTATGACCATTTTCACTATGTTGTTTCTTCCTACCCCAATGGGATATCTTTCCATTTTCTGATATCCTCTTAAATCTCTATTATGGTTTGCATCTAGGTGGCCCCCCAAGCCTCATGTAGACATGGAAGTGGCTGAATCTAGCATTCGTGATTGGTTTGTTGTCTAGCACTGGAATTGGTGGTGTGAGTTCTGCACCTACCCAGGGGTGCAGCCAGCATACAATGTAAGCTCAGGAAGGAGGCGTGCTTTTCCCTCTTTTGCCCTGTTTGCTCTTATCACTTGCAGCCAGGCTGCCGCTTAGCCACGCCACCCTGCCTTGGAACCAGCTAAGTATGGACTGAAATCTCCAAGAACTGTAAGAAATAAACCTTCTCTTCCCTCACTTTGGGTGTCAGGTATTTTGTCAAAACAATGAGAGAAAAGTAACCAAGACACTCTCCTTTTTCAGAGTACTGTAATTTTCAATGTATAGATCTTTTTCTTCCTTTGGTAGATTGATTCATATGTGTTTCACTTTTTGGATGCTATTGTGAAGGGTGTGGTTTCCCTAATTTCCCTCTCAGTGAGTTTGTTATTTGAGTACAGGAATGCTATTGATTTTAGAGAGTTGACTTTGTACAGGGAAACAAACTCTCGAACTAAGTCTTGGGCTTAGTAAGCAAACTCTTGAACCACTGAGCTAAATCCCCAGCCCAAAAGGAACTTTTTTTTTTTTGCGGCACCAGGGATCAAACTCATGACCTCGTACTTGCCAGGGGGGCGCTTACACCACTGAGCTAAATCCCCAGCCCTGACTTTATATCCAGCTAAGCTACTGAATTTAGTTATTAAATCTGGAAATCTTTTGGTGGAGTTTTTGGGGTTGTCTGTATGGAGTATCATGTCATCTGCAAATAATAATTTAATTTCCTCCTTCCTATCCTTATTCCTTTTATATATCTTTCTTGTCTAATTGCTCTGGCTAATGTTTCCAGAGCTACATTGAATAGGAGTCATGATAGTGGACATACTTGTCTTGTTCCTGATTTTAGAGTGAAAATTGTCAGCTTTTGTCCATTTAGTATGATATTGGCTGTTGGCTTGTCATAAATGGCTTTTATTAAATTGAGGTAAAGTCCATCTATTCCAATTTTCTGTAGGGTTTTTATCAAAAAGGAGTGTCGGACTTTGTTGAATGCTTTTTCTGCACCTATTGAGATGATCATCTGATTTTTGTCCTTGGCTCTGTTGATACAGTGTATTACATTTTTTGATTTGCATATATTGAATCATCCCTGAATTTCTGGGATGAATCCTACTGGGTTATGGCATATAATCTTCTTGCTGATTTGCTGCATTCTGTTTGCTGGTATCTTATTGAAGATTTTTGCATCTATGTTCATTAGGGTGATTGGCTTGTAGTTCTTTCTTTTGTTTGGGTCTTTCTCTGTTTTGGTATCGGGTAATATTCCCCAGGAATGAGTTAAGAAGTATTGCTTTCCTTTCAATTTCATTAAATTGTCTCTAAATTTCATTAATAACATTTATTAATAAAAATATCCATTAATAAAATTAATTTTGTTAGTGTTATTTCATTCACAACATTCATTAATAACAATTTTATTAAATCTTCTCTAAATTATCATACAATTCAGCAGTGAATCCATCAGGACCTGGACTTTTCCTTGTTTTTAAGTTTTTAATTATATTTTCAATCTCATTAACTGATATTGAATTATTCAGAATTTTTATATCTTCTTGTTTCAACTTTGGTAATTCATATGGATCTAGAAATCTGTCCATTTCTTCTGTGTTTTCCATCATATGAGAGTAAAGATTTTTGAAGTAGGTATTGATAGTCTTCTGAATTTCCACAGGATCTACAGTGATTTCACCCTTTTCATTCCTTGATGCATGAATTTGAGTCTTTTCTTTTCTTCTTTTTTTATAGGTTGGCTAAGGTTTTATCAGTTTTATTTATTCTTCTAAAGAACCAACTCTTCTATTCATTAATTCTTTGTATCATTTTCTTAATCTCCATTGCATTAATTTCTGCTCTGATCTTTATAATTTCTTGCCTTGTATGGACTTTGGTCTTGTCTAGCTCTTCTGTTTCTAGAAGCTTGAGGTGTAACATTAGGTTGTTTATTTGTGCTCATTCTGTTTTCCTGATGTGAGAATTTGCCACTATAAATTTCCTTAACTCTGCTTTCATTGTGTCCCATAAGTTCTGATATGTTGTATCTGCATTCTGATTAGTTGTAGATATTGTTTAATTTCTTTAATTTCATCTGTGACCCATTGGTTGTTTAGGAGGATGTTATTTAATTTCCGTGTGTTTATGGAGTTTTTGCAGTTTCTTTTGCCATGAATTTCCAATTTCATTGCACTATGATCAGCTAATATGCATGGGGTAATTTCAGTTCCTTTGAATTTACTTAAGCATGTTCTGTGGTATGGTATGTGGTCTATTTTAGAGAATGTCCCATGTACAGCTGAGAAGAATATGTGTTCTGGTGACATTGGGTGGAACACTCTGTAAACATCTACTAAGTCCATTTGTTCACAAGTTTGGTTCAGTTCTGGTATTTCTTTGCTGACTTTTTGTCTAGTTGATCTATCTCTTTGTGACAATAGAGCATTAAGGTCTCATATTACATTGTGCTATTGCTTATTTGACTTTCATGTCTATTAATAATTGTCTTATATAGTTGGGTTCTCCCATATTTGGTGCACACATATTTATGACTGTTCTCTCTTCTTCTTGAAGTTTTTCCCTAACAAATACGTAGTGGCCTTCTTTATCTCTTTTGATCATTCTTCATTTGAAGTTCACATTGTCTGTAAATGGAATAGCTATCCCTCTTTTTTTCTGGGTTCCTGTTGCATGGAGGATTATTTGCCACCCTCAGACTTTGAGTCTATGAATTTATTTTTGAGTTAAATGTATTTCTTGTATGCAGCATATTGTTGGATTTTGTTTCTTGATCCATTTTGCCAGCTGTTTCTTTTGATTGGTGAACTGAGCCCATTTACATCAATGGTCATAAATGATATGTATTGGCTTATCTTTGTCATGATATTTTCCTGCTGTTTGTTCCCTGCTTTTTCTCTCTGTTTAATTGCTTGCCCTACTTGGTGGTTTCTTTCTGTCATTGTTCTTGGAATTGTGGTCATTTTTATCTCTGTCTAGAATATCTTTCAGTATCTTTGCACTTTGGTGGTCATGAATTTCTTCAGTTGTTCTTTGTCATGGAAGTATCTTATTTCTCAATTAATTTTGAAAGATAGTTTGCAGGGTACACCAATCTGAGTTGGAAGTTGTTTTCTTTAAGGACTTGAAAATACATCACTCCAAGTTCTTCTTGACTTGAGGGTTTCTGTTGATAAGTCTGCCATGATTTCAGTGGACTTTCCTTTATAACTGATCTGTTTCTTTTCTCTAACAGCTTTTAATATTCTGTTCTTGTGCTGAATTTCCAGAATCTTGATTATTATATGTCTTGGTGTAGTTCTATTTTGGTCATGGCTGTTTGAAGTTCTACATGCTTCGTTGATTTGTAGGTCAAATTCTTTGTCCATGATTGGGAAGTTTTCTGCTATTATTTCTGTGAAGAGTTTTTTTATGGCATTTGCACTGTCTCCAGCTTTCTCATTTACCCCAGTCAATCTTATGTTATTCTTTGCTTCATTTTTTAGCTGTTTGATTGATTTTTCATGGTCTCTGGCAATTTTTAAGATATCTTTCTTTTCATGATCATTAGCCACAATTCTATCTTCAAGATCTGATACTCTATCCTCTCCTCCATTCAACCTGTTGCATATACTTTCAATGGAGGTTTTAATCTCTTGGATTTCTGTTTGGATCTGTTTCATGGAATACATTTCTTTCCTATGTTGGATAGTTTTTGTTCCCATCATTTTTCTAAGCACATCTATTCTTTTATCTGTGTCTTCTCTAATATCATTGATTTTAAGAATAATTTCTTTTTGTACCTGAGAGATTATTTTCTCTTCAGCCTTTCCACCTATTTTTTTACTTCTATTGCTATCATTTCAGAAAGTTAAAGTGTTTGACTTCCAATTTCAGCTATCTCATTGTGTGCCATGTTTGTCCTATGTGGGCTGGGAGTCTGGGGTTTCATTTTGCTTCTATGTCTTATCATTTTCTATTTTATTTTGTTTTCTATGTTGAAGCTTGCCAATTTCTTAAGACAGATAGCTTTATCACTAGCATTGAGGCTTCTCTAGGAGACATCTATTCTTCATGGATGTCCTCTAGATATAGGTGGTTCTTTATAGCTAACCCAAGAACCACCTTTCCAATTTGTAAAGGATGCAAAGTTACTATTTGGCTCAGCACCTCAGTATCTATTGGTACTGAGCTGTGGTGATGATTATAAAATCATCACCATAAAATCACAGCATTATCATACAAGGGAAAAAACTGATTATAACACATATAACATCCTGGCTAAAGTAGTATAGTTAGTAATAACAATAGTTTCAAGCACAGCTTAACCACTGACAAACTATGGTAACCACTAACCTACCTGCTACCTTTGACCACAGAAGTAAACTCTAAAGATAAATAATAGAATCAGACATATGCCATGTACTTGGATGCAGTGATTTTCCCCTTAGTGGAGTGGGGGCAGGGGACTTAAGATGGGTAAGGGATAGGATAAAGTGATGGATGAGGTCAAATATAGTAGAATCAAGGCTGGAGGTCAACGAATGATCAACTGAGTTTTGGGAAGCTGGGGGACACAGGAAGGAAAGAATGAAATAGAATGTAATCAGAAAGAGCAGAGACAATGGTTACTCACTTGAAAGTTTAAATTCAAGAAGTAGTTGAGGAAACAGAGAAAGAGGATCAGTAGAAGAAACAAAAAAGAAAGGTGAGAAACCTAAACAGTGACAAAAGAAGGAAGAAAGAAGATAATAAAAAAGAAGAAAAGAAAAAAAAAGGAGACCAGAAGAAGAGAAAAGAAAAAACAAACAAAAAAAACTAAAAACAAAAACAACCACAAAATCTGTACGACAAACAAGACGACATCCAACCGAACAGGAAAGTGATGGCCACTCAGACAAGCAAGGGAGAATAAAAGTAGCCAAACCCCTCTGGTGTTTACAGTTCTGAGAGTGTCCATACCGCACTGAATGACTCTAACCACACCACATCCCCCACCATGCCATTAAAAAGACATTGTGTTTTGGGTGGGGTCTCCCAGTGAGGGTTGCTCCACTCTGACAAATCCCTCTCTGTCTTAGTTCCTTTTCTCATTGCTGAGACAAAACACTCAAACTCAGAGCTAAGGAAGGAAAGGTTTATTTAGCCCACAGTTCGTAGAGGTTTCAGTTCATCATCGGCTGGCTCTAAGGCAGGGTGGCTCAGCAGAAGGGCATCACAGAGGAGAAACAGTTCATGGTGGGCAGAAGGTAGCAAAGCAACAAGGGAGGATCACAGCTCTTTCTAACCCTTATATTTTGTCCAGGCTACTTAGGGTGGGTAGCACTCACACCCATAATCCTAGTGCCTTCAGTCCTAGTATTGCACCTTATCAATCCCAGCATGACACACTCTAGATCCAGCTGCCTCTGAAAAAGCCCCACCTACGACTACATGAGGCTTGGAGTGGGGGACATTTAGACACAAACTGTAACACTTTCAGAGTCTGGATTCCTGTAGCAGCTCTTCCCAGGGGAGTGAATTCTCTGAGTTTCCTTCCGTGGCTGTCTCAATCAACTCCTTCAGATTTCGAGAGTTACCTATGCCCCAGCACTGTGCAAACACTAGGCACACTTTGTCCAGGGAGCCTCAGACAAGTGAATGAGCCAGAGCTTAAATGGAGTGAGAGGCAGCAAGGAAAGAACAAAAATGTCAGCATGCTATTACCCTAAAAGAAATGCATAGTGTTCGTCTTACACTTACCAGTCGAGGTCACTGCGGAAACTGAGGTCTCTGAACTAATAGAGAAGGATGGTTATCATATTTTGTGAACACGTACTCCAGCAAGAACACTCTTTCCCTGGACAATGCACTTGTGTGAAAGTCATCCAAGACACCACCATTAAATACATGCAGTTTTATTTCATAAATGAAAAGAATAGCGGAGAGGAAACAGCAGCCACTTAAGAAAGTCTGGGTGGTGCCGAGTGGGATGCACACAACCGGCTGCTCGGGGGAACGCAGGGAGGCTCAGTCTCAGCCAGGGCCCCAGTGCCCACCCGTAGGGGTGACTCCCCTCCCGGAAGGTTGAGATGTTCCACAAAAGGGAGGTTAGGGCCCTGCGGGACACGGGCTGTGACAGCGAGGAAAGGAGGGGATGTCTGCTGCAGACTTGGCTGTGCCCCCTGGAGCTGGCCTGCCACCTGTGACCCTGAACAGCTAGTAACACAGCCCCCCAGGTCACAAGCTTTTCACATACTGGGTGATTTAAAATGACATGCATTTTAAAATTTGATTGCTTGGTTGTGGCACTGGGATTTTCAAAGTACAGTGCTAACTCCTCCACCTGCGTCTCCCACACACACGTGTGTAGCAGACGTCGCACGTGCTTGTGCAAAGCGCAGCAATCACCACCAGTAGTGAAGCTGCTACACCTGTGACGACAGGTGTTCATGCTTACTAAGCAGATACGTAAGTGGTCTTCATTTCCTGGCATTCATTGTATTACAGCCCAAGCAAGTCTGAAGCTTCGCCACCGGGGTCCCCAGTGTGAACCCCTCAATCTTCTGGGCCCGGCTTCCTGCGGCCCCGAGCGGCAGTGCCCCGCCAGGCCAGTAGATGTCGCTGCGAGCCCGGGAGAGCGAGGCCTCCCGCCACCAGCGTGCAGCAGCTCGGTCTGTTTTCAATCAACATGCTGTCAGTTTTTTTCCCCAGAAGCCCCAGGAGTGTGCTAGGAATTTTTATTTCTTGAGAAGCCCTGTGATTCAGCTGCCCTTTGTCGGCCTCGCTCGAGAGAATGAAGGCTGCGCTTGCTGCTGCCAGCCCCAGGCAGGCAGCTCCTGGGTGGGAGACTCCAGACTACCAGGCCCAGCTCCTGCCTCTGCCTCTGTCCCCCTTTCTTCCTCTTCAGTCCCCTTTGCTCTTTCTCTTCTGGTGCCAGTGACACCAATGAGTGGCTTGGAGCCAAAGGCCTCCTTCAGCCCCTTTGGATTTCAAGGTGTTACAGGCAACTGAGTTAGAAATATTTCAGGCACTCAGGGCTGGGTCCTCAAAGAAGCCAGTGCAGAAGCCCAGATACCTTGCAACTGTAGGAGAGACAGACCTCCTTCTGTGGGCCAGGCCAAAAGACAAAAGATCAAACAAATGCACCCACTTCCTAAGGACTGATATTCTAAATAGATCTCTATCACCCTGAGGAAGCCGGGAGCTCCCATCCCAACCCTCTACCTGAAGGGGAAGAGTCACTGCTCTTTAAGCATGTGCGCTTGCTACGAGACTCGCTTCCCCATTTGTCCCCAGTTTAATCAATTTTACCTGAGCAATTAATCTTACTGGTTGACCGCAGTTCTGTCCCACCTCATGCCCACCTTGTGAGTTCCTATGTTTTCCCCACCCTCGGCCTGTCTCACCTCATGGTTTTACTCTATAGAAGTCCCTAGAAAGAGTCTTTGGCAGCCCACTCGGGACCCCTTCTGTCTCTTTCCCAGACAGAAGCTCTCTTTCTCTCAATAAACATATTCTGCTCTTAACCTCCGTCGTTCCTAAATTTCAGTCTTTGATTTTAGAGAACCCGAGCTCATGCCGGACATCTAGCAGGTTGAGTTTCTTTCCCCTATATCAAAGGCACCCACAAAGCTCCCAAATAAACCAGCTTGCAAATTCCTGCTTCCCTGTGCCTCTCCCCTGACGTCCCCTCTTCTTCCAGAGCAGCCTCAGGGTGAAGGCAGTGTCCCAGTGGCACCTGGGGACTTAAAAGTCAGACCTGCTTTCAGATCTTCCCTCCCTCTGCACAGCAGCTGGGCACCCCTTGGCAGGGCACTTGGCCTGTCTGAGCCTCAAGTCTCCATGTGTAAACAAGGTGGTCCCTGCAGACACGTGCTTTACACACAAGCATAAACACAGAGGGCCTGGTGACCTGGTGCACAGCAGGCATTCCACAAATCCACAGCGATTTTGATTATTACAGCAGGGACCCTTACACAGACTCCGTGACACCCACTCAGCTGAAGACATGGAATTGGGGACCTCATTCCCTGGAACCCATGGCATGATGATGTGTCAAGGAAGCAAAGCTCAGGATGCCATCTTCAGAGAGGACAAGCGCCTTGCTGGTCGTCACTCTCTGCTCAGGTCAGCAGTGAGAAGCCCGTGCAGAGCCCAGCTGGGAGCTGTCCTGCACCATGGCCAGAGCTTGCTCGGCAAAATGCCCTGGGAGCTGTCCCAGGGCCTTCCTGGAAAAGGCCACTTGAGGGTGGAGCTGGTGGCTCCTGCCCTCCTCTAACAAGTCCGGTATGGCTCTCCCTGGCTTGCAGCTACCACATCGCTGCTGCGGTTTTGGAGGGTGGCCAGAAGCCAGAATGCTGACCCGGGGTGCCCTGCAGCTGCTCTGTGCAGGCATTTGGGCCACACACCCTGGGGAGCTGTGGTAGGGTTGGAGGAAGAAAGAGCCCAGCTTTCCCCAGCGGCTGCCTGGACCACGCACCAGAATCTGAGTGGACAGAAGAGAGGCAACGCCCCTACTGGCCAACTCAAGTAACTGCAGTCCTTTCCACTTAGAGATGTTTTTTCTGCTTCATCTTGGCCCTGGAGCTCTTGTGTGCTCACAGCCGAGATGAAACTGCCATTGTTAAGCTGCAGATAGGTAGGGAATTGTGCAGAACTGAGAAAGGCATAAACATCAGTATGGTGGGCTAGGCAGGGTTTGCAGGGGCTAGGGGCTATTCCAACCCCCAAGCTTGGCGGGAGAGGATGCTCTGAGAGGGCGTTCGTGTCCCAAGCTGTATCCACTGCACCTGTGAGGCTCAGACTTATGCAACTGTGAGCGGCCTTGGACTTCAGAGCAGAGGCTCCATTGGGAGGTCCATTCATCTGGCGCCTTTTCCTGTCAGAACACAAATCATGGCCATGGCTGAGCCCTTCCCACATCCCCGCTCGGCTTCCTGGCTCTGAGACCCCCACCCATCCTCAGATCGCTCCAGCCTTCAAGGTCTCCATCATAAAATGCAGAGGGTGAACACAGACCATCCTCAGAAGAGGCTGTGAGCACTGATGGTCGTGTGAACAGAGTGTCCAGCTCACGGTAGGCATGACACAAAGCCTTACGTAGACGTCTCAGTGAGACTTAGCTGTGCTGCAGACCACACCAGGCCTCCTCAGGCCACACGGGATCCAGGCGGGGCTGGGTAGATGCTCTGTGGCCAGGGCTGGGCTCCCCAGAGCCTGCAGGAAAAGTATGCGGAACCCTCATGCACTGCTGCTGAGGATGCAGAAGGAGAAACAGTTGGGCATTTGTCAGGTCATACTACAGCTACTGTGGGACCCAGCAACTGCATTTCTAGGTAGACACCCTGGGGAAGTGAGAACGATCTCCATCCAAGGACTTGTATGCCAACGTTCAGCCAGCATCATTCCTTGCAGGGTTAGTCCAGATAGCAATAGTACAAATAGCTGAATACCCATCCACTGAGTGATGAATGGATAAACTAGACATGGCGATCTGTGTGATGGACTATTATGCAGCCATAAAAAGAAACGAAGTCCTGATACACCTACAGTGTGGACAAGCCTTGAAAACATTATGCTAAGGGAAATAAGTAAGATGCAGAAGGGCCAGTACTGCATGATTGTGTTTATCTGAAACATCCAGAACAAGTCAATCTATAGAGATAGGATGTAGATGAGCAGGTATCAAGACCTGGGCATGGGGAATGACTGCTAAGGCAGGTGAGTTTTATGTTGGAGGTGATGAAAATGTTGGGGAATTATACGTGGGGATGGTTACACACTTTGTGAATACACGAAAACCTCCTGAATTCTATGGTACGTGAATTAAACCACAGTGAAACTGTTACTTAAACAAAAAGATCCTTAGCATGCCAGCTGGAGTGTGCTCCAACTGTGGACAAACAAATGAGATGGCCGTGCGGGAGGGAGCTCTTGCGAGCTTCGCCTATGAATCAGATTAACCAGCTTCCCTCCCTCGGCTGCGCCCTTTGGGAAGAGCTGCAGCAGCCATAGGCCCCGCACGCTGGGGCCGAAACTTGGAAGCAGGACACTCGCTCCTCATCCCGGACAGCCTCGCCTGGTAGGCAGCACACAGGAAGTGGCCCAGGCGCCTCAGTCTCCAGACTTATAAGGATGAGCCAGGCCTGGTGGTGCACACCTGTAACCCCAGCATTCTGAGAGGCTGAGGCAGGAGGATCACAAGTGCAAACCCAGCCTGGGCAACTTAGTGACTTAGTGAGACCCTGTCTCAAAATAAAAAATAAAAAGGACAGGGGTGATGGTGGCTCATTGTGAAGGCTCTGGAGTCAATAACCCCTAGTGCTGGAAAAAAGATTTTTTCAGGAATCATATTCTCCAATCTAAACACCAGGACTGATCATTACCTTTGTTTCCATAGTGACAGGGGACACACTGTTTTAAGGAGGGAGTGTCCTCAAAGTTTTAGGCCCAAGACATTCACCTCTCCTTGTCTCCTCCAAACACCGGTTTCCAAAGAGCTAGACTCTTTGGGGACTCAAAAGTAAAAGTTAGGGGCTTTCCTGTAAGTCAGGCCCCTGGCAGAAAGCATTCATCAGCTGGGGCCAACCACGCAGCTGGAGTCCAGGCCCGCAAAGACTGCCTGGCCTCTGGCTCCTGGGATCTTTGTCTTGGGGTCTCAGCAGGAAGTGCGGGTGGCAGAAACCCCCAGGGGCTCTCTCTACCAGGATGCCCCCACAAAAGTAATGAGTATGGTGCAGAGACAGTGGGATGCGTTATCTCAGGTGACTGCCAGCTTCTGCCGAGGAAGACTAACACAGCCTTGGCTGGTGCAGGAGTCAGGCCCAAGAGAATGCAGAACTTCGTCTTTATCTGAGACTCTGTTTCTGAAAGGGGCTGCAGGTGTCCCCTGGCCCCCACCTTGCTGCCTAGCCCCAGCCACCGCTGTCCCCTATCTGGCTCATCCAACAGTTGCCCTATGGGTTTCTCTGTTTCCACCCTTGTCCCTCCGTCACATCAGCAATCAGAAAGCCCCTGGCAGGACACGAGCTCTGCCACTCCTCTGTTCACGGCCATGGCTCTGGTCACCCTTAAAGTAAAAGCCGTGGTCCTGACAGTGGCTGTGGGGCCCTGGGTCGTGCGCAAAGCCCTCACCACATACCCACTGCGGGTTACCTACCCCACTGTCCCACACACAGACCACTCCTGTGTCCCCCACACCCCTCTCTGAAGTCGGCCCTCTGGTCCTCGTGCTCCACTGTCCCCAACTGGCCCTTGTCCTCATGCTCCGTATCTGGAAGGCTCTTCCCGGGTACCACAGGGCTCCCGCTCAGGCTTCTGCTGCTCGACTCTCCCCTCACCAGTGGGTCGTCTTCACTGCCTGCTTAACACAGCCATCCCATGTCTGCAGCCCTTGACCCTGCTTACTTTCCCAGTGACATTTACCACCACCGACATACATCTTATATCACATTCATGCATCGACACTGTTCGTCAGTCAGCTCAGCAGCAATAAACGAAGACCAACTACACGACCAAAGCAAAAGCTGTCTCAAGCTTGCCATAGCAAAGGAGTCAGCCACCATCAACTGGGCTTGGCTAGACACCCACAGGCAGGCAGAGGAGAGGGCAAAGTCTCCAGCGGGGAAAGGAGGCCATGCGGAGTGTGCCTGACAGAGGCCACCAGCCTGGGCAGCTGGGCTGGGCTACCTGGGGGCGGGGTGTCCTCTATGACTGGCGCATCTGGTTTTCTCTGGTTGGTCC
Organism: Cuniculus paca; assembly: GCA_004365215.1. Taxonomy (NCBI): domain Eukaryota; kingdom Metazoa; phylum Chordata; class Mammalia; order Rodentia; family Cuniculidae; genus Cuniculus; species Cuniculus paca. The sequence goes on along the minus strand of RJWT010005221.1, from coordinate 14,493 downwards.
CAAATTGGAAACAGACAGAAAGGAGGGAAGCTGTCAGTTACTCATTGCGCCCATGGTTACAGGGTGCTTGCTTAGCTTCCTAGATTGTTATTAGAGATGGCGATCTAAGCCCAGCAAGTCCATCTTGTTGCAAGCCCTTCCCGGGCTGCTTCTGTGGACCAGCCAGGGGCTCCTGGGCAGTGCGCTGCAGCGTGGGGTCCAAGCTGTTTGTCCCTGTGGCCCAGCCATCATCTGTTGTCCCTTGCCCGAATGTAAACACGACAAACACTGTGCTGTTACTGCTGGATTCCCAGAGCCTAGAAGAATGCTGGTACCTACTAAGCCCCAAGTAACTATTTCTTGTTGTTTATGCTAATGTTTATGGAGAGCTGGATAGAAAAGTTGTGACTACTATACCTGGGTAAAAAAACCAACTATAAGCCTGCTCGATTCGATCCAGTTCTACAAATGAATGTGAGTGCTTCCTGTGTGCCCAGGAGGCCACTCCACATTACTCCAGATAAGAATTAGCTGGAAATGGACCGAAGCCCAGGGTGCAGCCTTTGCTCAGAACAACTCTCCCACTTCAATTTCGTCTCCACCATCGAAACTCATTCAGCCTCCAGCCTTCATTATACTTTCAGAGGCTGGCCCGGCCCGCATTTTCACTCTCCAGCCCTCTTGTAGTTCTTGAAAAGTGCCTGGGTGGTGGCTGTTTGGCTTTCCTTTCCTTTCCTTTCCTTTCTTTATTTTTAAGCCAGTCTTGCTAAATTCCCCAGGCCAGCCTTGAACTCATGCTCTCTCTGCCTTAGCCTCCTGAGTAGCCAGGGGTTATAGGTGCACGCCCTGTGCCTGCCCCTTGGTTGTGTCTTTAATAAGCCGGTGTCTTCTCAGCTCCCAGGACAGGAGCTACATCTTACCCCAGTCCAGGTGACAGACTCACAGGAGGGTCTCAGTGATCCAAGGCTATCCCAGCCCACAGTTGAGCTCTCAGGCTTTCCCTGAGAGCCAGACTAAATGTCTGCCAGACCTCAGACCCTTCTACCTTCCACACAGAAGTTCCCTGGCTCGGGGCTGTGGTCTGCAGGTGAGGTCACAGGATGGCGGCCTTGTCACCAGAGGCTGTCATCCACCTGGGCATCTCAGCTACCTCCTCATAAAGGCTTCTTGTTAACTTTCAAAGTATTTACAGTAAATGCTGGTGAGACTCCATGCTTGAGTTAATCTATCTTTCAGACAGAAACTTGAGGAACCAAGAAATCAGTGGGTGTGGGAACAGACTCCTCTGGGGAGTTCTCCACCAGCCCATGTGGCAGGATGGCAGGTGCCACGCAGCGGGCTTCAGCTGCTGTGGTCCCCGGCCCTGGCACCCGGCAGTCACCGCCAGCGTCCACTGAATGAATGGGAGGCCCAGCCATGCACGCTGCGTAGGAAACAAGCCACACCACGTCACAGTGGTGATCGTTCTCAGTGTTTACTCATTCTGTTGCTTAATCTTCTCAGCCATCACAAAGTGCGCTAAAAAAAAGGCAAACAGTGGAGCCACAGAGGCAGGCGAGGGCTTTCAGGAGCAGAAGCAGCATCCATGTCTTCAGTCCGTGAACTCCTCACGCTGCTATTGCATGCAGGAAACTCTGGCTGTGGCCCTGACCATGCATTCACCCCTCAGCAGCGCAGCCCAACCCCTGCATGTGTCTGAGTAGGAGTGGGAAACGGGGGCACAGGCTACCACCGATCCGTCTGTGTTTCGGGCCTTGAGGGAGAAGCAGGAGAAACCCAGTGTCACACTGGCTGCTGACTTCATTTCATTCAGAGAACTCTTTTTTTTCTTTTTCAATCCTGGGAAATTTAGAAACCAAGTGGTCTCCGGCTCGACTCCAGATTCCTGGATTCCTCCTCCTCACGCAGCCAGCTATGCAAAAGGGACAGTGAGTTCTCACCTCGAGCCACCAACTGCCACTCTCATCCCCAGGTCTTGGGTTCCTTTGGGCTCACCTGGGGCCAGAAAGGCAAGCAGCTCTGCCCACTGTCACCAGTGAGGACACCGAGCTCAGCGTGAGTCCGGCCTTCGGTAAGCCCTTCCTGGAGCCGACTTCAACCCAGTAAGCACAGTTCCCACTCAGCCTGCCACGCTGAGGAGGGAGGGCAGCCACTCCATCCAACCCTCCTTAGCCAGTGCGTAAATAGCGACTCAGACCCTCCGGCCTTCTCGGCTTCCTGCTACTCACATCAAAACAGGCACCACAGGAAGGTATGTGGGTTGGGGTCCCACAGACTTGCCGAGCCCTAAATCGGTCATCAGCCACCTCAGCTACTTTAACCTCTACAAATGCATGGTTCAGTCTTCTTTTGCAAAATTTCAGCACCATTCAAGGGAATTCTCCAGCCAGCACCCCTGTTAACAAACCATGAGGGGACAAGGGTGTAGTGCAGCGATAGAGCACTTGCCTATCATGGCCTAAGCCCTGGGTTTGGTCCCCAGTACTAATAAAGGAAAATAGAAAAAGCTTCTGCCAGGCATAGGTGGAGCATGGTTATAATCTCAACACTCAGGAGGCTGAGGCAGGAAGATTGCTGAGTGTTTGAGGCCAGTCTGGGCTACATAGCAAAAGCCTGTCTCAAACAAAACAAAGCAAACAAAAATGTCATGCCCACCTGAGGCCAGAAGCAGGCTGCTGCCCAAGTCTCTATTCCCTGGGAAGTTGTGCTGGTACAGGCATACAGTGGACAAGCAAGTGTCCTGTCCCAGTCTCTGCTGGCAGGACAGGTTCTGCCTGCCCCCCGTCCCTGGCACCATGGGCCTGACAGTCCTCACTCGCCCCCTACCGGGAGAGGGTGCTGCTCCAGGAATTCTTACTCGATACTCTCAGGTGGCTTTGGACAGCACCCCAGTAGGTGGGGAGCAGGACAGGGAGGTACAGGGTGTTTGCTCTCTCTGAGATGCACAGTGCAAACTGTCATTTCCTATTCTGTTAGGACACCATTGACTCCCAGTTTCAGTGCTTAGGCCAGCAGGGGGAAGTTTGAGATGCATGGTCAGGTAGCACTTTCCAGTGTGTTTCTACCCGGAGTCCTGGGGGACCCTCCAGGGGCAGAGTGGGTAGGAAAAGGGGAGCTGGTTGTAAGGATGGCATTGCTTCAGCTTTGAGAATAATAGATTTCACTTCAGGAGTCTTTTTTAACCAGGATGGCTAAAATTAAATGACTGAGAATCTTAAGTGTTGACAAAGATACAGAGCACATGGAACTCTCAGACTTTGCTGTTGGAGTGAAACCTGGAGCCACAACCCTGGGGTTCCTTGGAGGTATACAGCAATTCCTGCAGCAACCCCCCTCCTAGATATATGCTCAGAAGCAATAAATATTTGTGTTCACCAAAATACAAGTGCAAAAAAGTTTGTAGTGCCATAACTCATAATAGTAAAAAAGCTTGAAATAGCATGCAAGTGAATGGATAAATAAATTGAGTATAATCTTCCAGGAGCATCAGACGCAGTGAAGAAAACTGGATCACTGCTATAGAAGGCCACAGGGCCACAGCTCCCAGACACAGAAGTGAACACTTCATGGTTCCACTTGTGTGAAGCTCAAGAATGACAAAATCAATCTATGTTAATGAAGCTCAGAATGATCTTTACCTCAGGGAGACGTCTACATAGGATCTAGCTAAGGATCTCAGCTCTGCACGTTTTAGTCAGCGTAAGTTATACTTCAACAAGAAAAGAATAGAAGAGGGTGCCTTCTGATTCACAGATGAGCAACTCACTAGTTATTCATTCATTTTTTTCATGCTCTGCTTCTGAGAAAGACCTGAGGTAATGGCCGGGTGTGGTGGCGCACTCTCGTAATCCCAGCACTCAGGAGGCTGAGGCAGGAGGATTGTTGCAAGTTCGAGACCAGCCTGGGCTACAAACTGAGCCCAAGGCCAGTCTGAACTGCATAGTGAGACCCCATCTCAAAAAGACAAAAAAAAAAAGAAAAAAAAAAAAGAAAAAGAAAAGACCTGAGGTGACTCGCAGAGGTATTTATAAGTGAAGCTCGGGAATGCTCAGGTAAAGACAGAAATCCTGGATGACACCAGGTGTGAGGGTCAGAAAGTCCTGTGTTAAACTGAAGAGAGCTTCCTGGTGGCTGACGCAAAGAAGAAACAGCACAATTGTCCAAAAGTCAGCAGTCCCAGTAGATCAGAAGCACAGGTATCCTGAGTCTCAAGACACGTTCCTCCTATGCCATTGCTGAAAATGGTAGCTATGTAATCAAACCTTTCTGTTTTTTAAAAATTGTCTGAAGCATCCCCTTCACCCTGGAAGGCTGAATGCCTTCAGCCCACATCGCTGCACCTGAGCTGGGCCTGGCACTACACACCTTTCACTTTGCTGCGAGCGGCTTTCGGGGCTGCCCTGTTTGCGGGCGCTCGTTTCTCTGCTTTGGGGTGCTCAGTTTGCCATCCTCGCTTCTGGTGCCCAGGTCCACACCCTGGGCCTGCTCTTTGCTCCTGTGCCCATCTCCTTCCTGGCTGGTGCTCCGGGCAGCCCCGACCCTTTGCCAGCTGTGACTCTTCATGGGGCAGCTGCGGGTCCCCAGGCGCTGGGCACTCTCCCTGCTGGCGCCTGGGCTGATGACTTTTTCCACTTTCTGGCTCCAGTTTTTGTGTTGAATTCGTATATTTCCCCAGTCACTAGGGGAAAGGAAGACAAGAATCATATACACCCAGGAATTCAATCCGTCTGTCTCACCCCACCTCTCCCTGGCTCTGTTCTGACTGCCACGTAAGGACACACACCAGAGGGTGCAGGTCCCGGCCAGGAAGCAGGCTCGGAACGGCACGCGCTGGTCTCCAGCTTGCCCTCCCCCAGGCGGTGCAGCTGGGTGGCACATGCCACGCCTCTGTGGATGGGAAGGTTTGGGACAGTCTCAAAGCCACCTCCCTTGCCAGATGAGGGTGCGTGTTACCCTGGAGCTCCCCGTGGGTGTCGGATAAACTAAGACCGACTCCTGATGGGTTTACCCACGACATTCTGGTTTTATTTGTTTGTTTTTAAAGACCCCTGAATCCCTGCTATAAGAAGGAATTGACTGAGCAAGGAGGGAGAGGTTTGGCTCTTTATTTATGTTAGGGGAGCAGGGATTTGTAGACACAGACATATGAATCTGGTCCTACTGGAGATGATGCAAGTGAGCTGCTTTTATTGTGTTGGAGCCAACACACGCTAATTGACGTGTTTGCTCACAATAGGCCAATTGGCTCATTTCTCCCTCTTTCTTTTCCTTTTTTTTTTTTGTTTTTTTTTGTTTAATTTTCTCAAACAAACAAAAACTGCAAAAGTCCTCCCGGCTTTTGCTGTGGACCGTGGAGCTTCGGGCAGACCCAGCTCCTGGCTCTCCATTCCACCTCTCGCGCAGGCCCTCACCAGCACTACTGCTAATGTGGGCGCATTATGGTAACAAGTGCCTAATAATAGGGGGAAATTTCATTTCGGCGGCAGCAGCTTCTCACTGGAGAGGAGCCATCCTCCTTTCGAGGAGGACTCGAGCGTGCGCCTGGGCGCGTGGCAGGGAGCCAGCGCACTTGCCTCCTGAATTTGCTTTCCTTCCCTTTATTCATGTCTATAATTGAGTCTTTGTAAGCAGAGGGATGTGTGTAAAGGAGCTAAATTTGGAGCTGATCTCGTGGGGGTGACAAGTGCTCTGGAGGCCAGCTTTACTTAGGTTCGCCTTGCCAACCAAGAACGAATTCTTGGCGCCAATCTAGGGGGAAAAAGGAAGCCAAACTTGCCATTTCTTTCACTACCAAGAGAATGGTACTAGAAGCATTCAGGAAAGATGGGGTAAGAGGGAGTTCCAAGGAGCAGGAAAAAAAAATGTGGGATCTTGAATTCAGGAATTCCCTAAATGGGCTGGTGAATTGGGCAGGGAGGCAAGAAAGAGGCATGTCCTCGAGTGCAAGCCTTTAGGTGGGCACCAGCCAAGACCTCGCCTAGGACACGTGCCAGCTGCCCTCTGTGCCCAGAGCCATCCCAGGTTGCCTCTAAGGGTCAGCACTGTACTGTGGGCCATGCGGCCAAAGGGACAGACAGGTGGAGTTAAGAGCAACAGGCACTGTTACGGGCAGCCTTGCGGCTGGATTACCTGGGTCCACAGCTTCCCCATCAAAGACGGTGTCCATCTGTATCGTTTCCTAAGGAGAAGGAAGAGACAGCCTCAGGCCGGCTCTGCACTCCTGCCCGCGGCCAGGCCGCTCATCCTCACAGCCCAGTTCCTACTCGGAATTTCTCCACATTTATTCATGCATTCGATGGGCACCACGCTGCATGCTGGGGACGGTTCGTTATTTACGAAACCCAACACTTCTGCAAGTACATTGTAGACATGCTCAGAAGTGGGAAGGACTTCTATCAGGAGTTCGTCGATGGCAAGCTGTTCAAGGGACCAATGCATGCACGTCCCTGAATGGTAAATGCCCTGCTGGGCCCACCTGTGGGGACACCTCGCCACCACCCAGGACTGGCCACACTCACCACTACGACCGCTCTCTTCACATGCTCCACGTCTGCAGGGAAGAGCACAGGCAGCAGTTAACACCTGCACGACAGGGCCCTAAGTCCTATGTCTTGCTGCCGGGCGGCTCTGAACCACTGGTGGTGCCTGCATGCCTGTCCCACCAGCCGGCATGGCACAGTCCCCTCAGTGGTACAAGCCACCCAAGGGAACAGTCACACATGTACCACCAGCGGTTCAAACCGGCAGGAACATGGTAAGCTTCCCAGTTGCTAAACTGATGTTAAAATTCTACGCCCACCATGGGAGTCCCCTAAACTAGCTTTGAACTCAGTCTTACAGACATGGCAAAGAATTCTTCTGTCTGCAGACATGTTTGTTGACAGTTTTCCACCTTCTTGGAAAAAATATACACATGCGCACACATATATGCATGTACATGCAATACACAAATCATTTAAATTTTGTTTTACTCTTTTCCAGTTTACGGTTACAACGAGGCTTAGGAAACTAGCATTCTATTGGCTTTAGAAATCAGAAAGATGGAGTTGATGTATTTCTTTATAAAATAGGGATTTTTTTTTGAACATCCATCCCTATACCCTTTTTTAAAAGTACCTGAGATTGGAGAGAGTTTGAAAATGTCATTTGCTAACATCATCTCGCTCAATATGGTCACTAGTGATTATAATACAAACTCCAATCCTGCTTAGGCTGAGTCTCGCACACGTGGGATGCGCTTGCTGTGGATGAAGAGATGCCATAACACACTTTTTAAAACGTTGATTCTGTGTCCTGTCTCAACCGTGGCCTGGTGTCAGCTTCAACACCAACACCAACTTGGTGGCCGGGGCAGGGTCCCCACACCTCGTCAGGCCCGGGACTCTCAGGGGAGCCTGGTTTAGTTACCAACTTCGCTGAGTCGTTTCCCTCTCCCAGTTCCTCTGGGGGTACTCAGTCCTGTCTCTAACTAGTTGGACCTCAACGGTTCATGAAAATGATCGAATCCATTACAGTCCTTGTTTCTTCTAAAGCTCTAAAGTATTGTTTGTTCTTTCCAAAGAGGCAGGGGTCCCAACCAGCATTAGCGGTCCTCGGGAGGGGCCACACCCACGCACAGCAGCGAGGAGACGCAGCTCATGTTTAACACGCGCAGAATTCTTCTTGCCCACCCTGCCAGGAGGGGTAAAGACCTAGGTGCTGCAGTTGGGCTGATGGGTGGGACATGGCCCTGGGTAGGGAGCAGGGAGGATCACAGGAGATCTGAGGAGGCCGAGAGCACCGCGTACCCGCCGCCCCTCTCCCGTGCACTCCTCCCACAGCTATGTGGCTGAAAACCCAATCACGCCCTGATTAGGCTGAAGCTTTTCACACACAGCACAACAGAGCAAGCAGAGCACAACAAACAAAGAAATCGTGCTGTACGTACCAGTACCTCCTTTCTTTGCCCTGCAGGGGGAAAAAGGGATGAACATTCATCAGCTTGAGAGTACCGCACACCGGCGCGCAGCTGATACACAGGGCCTTGTGGGGTTGCGTTGCTTGGATTCAGGGTCTGGGTTGGTAAAGGGGCTAGGATGAGGGCCAAGAAGAAGGCTGGGCAGCCACCCTGCTCTGACGAAGCAGCCCTGTCTCTGACCCCTTGGACTAGGGAGCTTCTGGAGCCTGCTGTACTTGCTGACTACTGCCTTGAACTCCAGGGACTCGGATGCCTCTCAAGGACAGCTGGTGGGGCAGCCGCAGCTCGGTGAGAGCCAGGTGAGTCTTCCTGCCCTGTTCTCGCCTCCATAGCCAACCTCGCGGCGGAGGGCTTGCCTCACAGCAGGGAAGCCGGAGCGCAGGCAGTTAGATCCCATTTCCTGTAATAGGAAGCGCTGACCTTGGACTCTAAGACCCTTCCTAAGACAAACCTGGATTCTACAGCTCTGGAGCTCTAACTTCATTCTTTGCTGTTTGACAAATGTTCACGGTCACATGATGCAAGCAATGGCTAGGGAGGCCAGGCCTGAGGCTGAGTTTCTAGTGTGTTTTTCCTTTTTAAATCAACCATGCTGAAAACAGTATTTAGAGCGCAAGCTACAACAACCAGGTTCAAGGTGCATGTTTAACGTTTAGCCATAATTGCACATGAGCTGCGGTACGGGCTAGATTCCTTCCTCCAAGAACTTCTACCCAACGCCATTACTGGGCACCACCGTCCTTACGAGCTTAAATGTCATTCTTGAAAATCAGTCTTTTTTTTTTTAAAGTCAATTTGTAAGTAGAGTCCAAACAAAAATGTCTTTTTTAATTTCAACAGATGCTCAAGGATTTCTTACCTTCAAGTCAAGGTTGCCAATAGCAACAAACTTCCCCAATAAATATGGCAAAATACAATGCACATCTTTATACTAACGCTTTATACTTTTATACTATTCTCATCCACAGATTTCAAATGACTTGATAGTTAATAATTTCTCTTTAAAATACCTTTCAAAGGCACCTGCTTCTTATCACCCCTTCTTTTTGCCATTTACAAATTTGAAAACTCAGACCATGTGATACCCCAAGATACTGGAGCATAAGGTAAAACTTGAATCTAGAATCCCAAATGCACTGGGTCTTCGTTGTGAAGAAGAGTACAACAAAATTAAAAATAATGGCTATGATGTCTTAAGCGTTTGCTCTACAACAGGAGCAGTGCAAAGTGCTTCCTTGACATATGTTTAATCGGTCAGTTTACAATAAGGAAACTGAAGGTCACAGAGGCTGTCACTTGCCCAGGGCCATGTATGCACAAGATGGTGGAGTCAGGATTTGAACCCAGGCCTTGCCTAACTCCAAAGTCAAAGTTCAGAACCATCACACTGTGCTCTAAGAGCTACTGAGAGTCCAGAAACCCAGCACTGGGAGGGCTGTGACAAACCAGCGTTCTGTCCACTCTGCTCCACAGTTGTCCCCAACAGAGGTGTACATGTGAGCAGGCAAGACCAGCAGAAGAGACCTGCCTGTGTCTACAGCCCCCGAGGGTGAGAGACTGGGGTCACACGCAAAAGGACAAGGACGACTTAGTCACACAAAAGCCCAACTGAGTTACCAGAGCCAAAAGCTTAATTTCCTCATCATATTTTTTGTGCTTTCTTCAATTCCACCCCCTCCTAAAATATTCTACAAATCAGAGCATGGCCTACTCCGTCACTCTGCACAATGGGGCTCTCCCAAAGCTCTGATGCAGGGGACGGTCCCTCAAAGTTTGATGGCCTGGTTTCACTGAGACACCATCAGGGACAGGGTAAGTTGCCAGGGAACCCAAAGAAATGTCTTTTCTGTCCCTACTGGTGACCTTGAAAGAGGGTATACCAGGCCCAAGGGCAGCTAGGATGCCTCGGGCTCCCATCCCCTCTTCTCTCCTTCGCGTCAGACCCCCCTGCCTGGGAGAGAAACCCTGAGGAAAGGGCCCAGCCCACTGCTGACTCACAGAGGTTTCTCGTCCTTCCTGGTTTTGCAGGGGCAGTGTCTGGAGATGGCTTTGGCCACAAGGATGATCAGAGACACCAGGAAGCCCAGGAGCAATATGGAGCCCAGAGTGACGACAAAAGGCACGTACCACGCAGATGGAGAGTACACGTTTTCCCTGAGGATCTGGTAGGTGATCCTGGGCTGGAGTGACAGAGGGCAGGGATGAGCGGAGTGGGCAGCATCTTTGATGTCAGCACTGCCTCGTGTCCAGTGTTCATTCCACTCCTTGTCCCTGCTCTGTAAGCTGGACAACCGTGTGCTCCCAGTTCTTACTGCTGCTACCTATCTCCTTATTTTATGTAGTCTTTGCAAAACTCCATTACCAAAGCTCAGAAAAATTAGGGAACTGAGAAACAACTCCATCCCCATGTCTCTCTTGCTCTCTCCCAAAGCTGAAGTGTCCCTCCACTGTTTTCAGTCACCACACAGCGCAACCGGGGACCAATAGAACTGCGTGTCTCCCCGAGACAGCATGAGCCATAAAGTTAGTTTTTGTTAACACCTTGTAGGATTTGGGCATTTACTCGGTACAGCTGTCACTACCAGATGAGTGGGCTGCTATCACAACTGAACCCCAAGTTCAGCATCTGCTTCCTGGAGTGGGAGACCGATGAGAAGCCGGCTATGGAGCATTCAGGATTGAAGATGTCACCACTGGGTCATGCTGTGAGCCCAGGAAAGGGGTAAGGCCAGTGCCTTGCTCAGGGGAGCCTACTGGCTCCTACCACACTGGAAGACCTTAGGGGTATGCTGCATGTCTCCTCTCACAGGGGTCACACTGACTCAACACATGAGACAAGGGTCGCCCACTTTCAGGAAGATGCAGAAGCAGAAGCTGGCCACCTTCCCTGGTCATGTCCCCTTGCATACTGCAATATAGAGTGGCTGGCTGGGGTGCACTTCAAGAGGCAGAGGAAAGGGGACAACAGGAGAGGGACCAGAATCTTCAAGGGACAGGGGAGACAATCTTGTGGTGGAGTCCAAGGCTCTCCCTTCCTTCCACACACTGATTCTGACATGGCATCTGATTATTTCCTTCTTACACTCACCACAACCTATAATGATTCATTTGTGCATGTGTCACCCTCAGAGTTTCAGATCCAATAGGTCAGGAGAAAGCCTTGGGGACACCAGGTCCCAGCATTCTACACTGGAGGCCAAGGCAATGACCGTGGCTGTGAGTTGTGACTTCCGTAATCTGGAGTGGGTCTAAAATCTGTGCGTGGGTGAGGCTGATGCTGCTTGTCTGGGGACCACGTTTGGAGAAGCTCTGACCTATGCTGTGCACTCCGTGACAGCAGAGATCATTTTTGGTTTGTTCACTAAAGTAATTGGCACAAGGAAGCATCAGGCGAATAGTGGTAGATCAGATGGAGTGAACGTGGGCAGTAGGGTACCGATCACCTCTTGTAAAGAAGTCAAGAGCACCTGGCAGCCAGCTGCCTGCTCTCACAGGCACTGATTTGCATAGCCATTGTGAATAAGCAGAACAGAAAGTTAGTGATTCTATGAGTGCAGGGTCTCACCCAGAGCTTTATCCACCCCTCAGTGGCCAATCCGATCCAGCCAAATACTCTGGCTCTTTTCAGTCCATCCCCCACTTTTCTGGAGTCAAAGAGCCCCCATAGTATACATTTCAAGGGCTTATGCCTGGGGATTCCTTACCCTGGGAGTTGTAGTGATGATGGTAGTTGGGTGGGGAATGACCTTAACACTCAGTGTCACTGTTCCTGTTTGAACCAGAGCCCCAGCTTTCGTCCTGCTGGACAGCAAGTTGTCATCAGTTATGTAGACGAGTAGTCTGTAGTCCCAGAGCTTGTCGAGGCCACCGGTATAGTCAAAGCGGGATGCAAGCAGCAGGTGTGTAACATTGGAGCCAGCACTGGGAGAGAAGGTGAAGTGACTGTTGACATTGCCTAAATGAGATTTGACACAAGGGCATTGGTAAGAGGAGGAAAAGAGAGTACAGAATAAAGGCATAGAAGAAAACTGCGTTTTCTCTTTTCCTCAAATGCTCCTGGGGGTAGACCATGTTTCTGATGGACCAGGGCTGGCCAGTGATGTGCCCAAGGTCCCTGCTGTTCTAACATCTTCCTTAGTACAAAGAAACTCTTGCTTATGACCAGTGTGGCTGCAAATGAGGGTGAGTAGAGAGGGATCACAACACACCTGTGCTAGGTAACATCAGGAAGAGAAAGTTCAGAACCCTGGGGTAGCCTCTGCCAGCTTTCTGCCCAGCATTGCAGCATTTGGTAACAACGTGCATGGTAAGATTAAATAATACAGGCGAATATTTGAGTAAAAAGCTTAAAAATGTTTACAGTAAAAGACACAATTAATCCCCTTCACTTAGGACATACTCATCCTATCATTCTTGCCACTTTCTGAAGTATTTCTGGAAGTCCTCTTTTATAAGTGTTTTTTTATGGTTGCCTCAATGTTCTGAATCAACTCAAAATGTTGATAACAATTTCTGTCAAATAGAAACATTCTGGTATGTTCTTATGCACCTTATTTCCTCAATCTGGCACCAAGTGACTTCTGGCTGTTCCCCAAAGTCAAAATGACCATGAAAAGTAAGCATTTTGTTTGTTTGTTTGTTTTGTGCTGAGGATTGAACTCACGACCTTGCACTTCGCCAGGCAGGTGCTTGTGCCACTGAGCTAAATCCCCAATCCCAAAACAAACATTTTAAATGCATTCAGGACATTGGGGAACAACAGTGCAACTAGACACTGGGGAAAGAGGACTTCCAGAACTGCTTCAGAAAGTGGCAAGAACATGGGATGAGTGTGTTCAAGTGAGGGGGAGGATTTTGAGGCATTAATGGCCATGTGTCTTTTACTGTAATAGACTTTTTTAAAAAATTTAAATCTTGATCACATCTTGAATACGACTCACACTCAGGCCAATAAGTGGGCAGCAAGAGAGTAGAGCAAGCCACAACCACAGCTGAGTTCACCCAGTGCTTTTCATGGAACCTGGCTGCTGGTCACACTGGGTACAGGTGTCCTCGGAGTCCTCCGAAGGAGCTGCCTCCTAGCTTTGCAAGGATCGCACCCCATCTTTCTGAACTCTCCCCATCTCTCCCCCAAAGATCCTACAAGCTCTTTTGGGACACCCAGCTCTCTGCTCAGGGAGCCTGGGGCAGGAATGCTGCAGCCAAGCGTGGCTCTTGCTCATTCCTCCGGTGTCTGCAGACTCATTACCGCCTGAAAACCAGCAAATGGAGCAGGAGATGATGCGATTTTTCCTCCCTTAGCAGCGAAATGCCCCATAAAGGCCTAAGGCTTCTCAGTGTGGATTATTTCCATCTCCGGCAAGTGTGGTCTCAAGGCAGCATCTGCCCCTGGGTTTTGCGACGCTGCTGGCTCGGAGGCTTCCTACTGCTGAATTCCTGCTCTGCCAGGGCTCAGCGGGAGGCTGAGATGGATTTTCACTCTTTGCATGGAATTGTGCTGCTTGTTTGGGTTTAAATCTCTGGCCCCAGCACTTCATTAGATGAGCTATTTCGGTCTAATTTTCACTGAAGGGTGTTCTTTTTTTTTTCTCTTCACACAGTGATATGTTTTTTAAAGAGAGAAAATGAATGGAGCAGAAGAGAATTGCTGAGGACACATTCAAAATGCATTTGATCTGTTTAATCTATTATTATCCAGCGAGACACCTGGGCTTCCCCACCCCCACGATATGCTTTCAAGAAAAGAGATGGCCAAGGAGTTGGGATAAAAAAGTTTTTTTCAATTATACTAATGTCACTTATGACTCATGATCGTCTGAGACTTTGGAGGGATCCACCATTAAAGGGGTTCACCCTTCCTAGGGCCTTTGGGCAGCTGTGCGAGGATCTGGGAGAGCAGGGAAGCCACAGAGCACACCAGGAAACACGGGGGCCTCTGGACTCTTCAGCCCTCCTCCCTCATCCAGCTCTCAGCTGTGCCCACACCGCACCCGGGTCCATGTGTGAGCACAGACCCCGCCATCCTCCCTGGAGCCCGGAGTCCCTAGAAATGGGCCTGGGGCGGTCCACACCGAGTACCATACCTGGGCCAATGGTATATCGAAAAGATCTGGGGCTGGAGTCAAGGTCAGTGCACGTGAGCTTGAAATTCTGAATATTTGTGCCAACTTTCAGATCCACCGGGATGGCCAGGAAGTAAGAGTTGGGGGTGCACACTGGCTTTTCATCATTTTCTCCAAGGATGTTCACGGTAACCTAGCACAGCGACAAGGGTCGTGCTTACCGTGTGCCTGGCAAGCTCCCAGCTGCACACCTGACATGGGTCAACTCATTTGGCTTCACATGACTGAGGGAACATCGCCATGCCTGTTTTACAGGCAAGGAAAAGGAGGTATCAAGAGATTAGGTGATTGAATTCTGTTCTTCCCTTCCCCAGATATGCTGCTAACTGTGTGCACTTGCACGCATAACACTCACACACCGCCCACCCCATGCACCTGGATGCGTGAGCGCCCCAAAGGCAATGCTGAACTCGTTTGCAGCAATGGCTGTGGGTT
>RJWT010005220.1:0-31421 GCA_004365215.1 Cuniculus paca | reverse complement strand
TGATTTTACTCTATTCTGTGTGGTTTGATTGTAATATGTCTGAAGGTGTAGGCAACTATTCTGAAGATAACAAATATTATGGTAGCCAATGCTGTTTTGCTAATATCTTGAAATTCTATATTGCTTACATTGTTCTGCTTTGTTTGTTTTGTTTTGTTATGTTTTGTTTTGTTTCTACTGTTTTAGTTTGTTGTATTTTTGTTTGATTTTACTTACCCCTGATGGTATGGTATGGGCAGGTATACTGCAGATAACAAGAGCCATTATGGTAGCCTTAACGATTGCTTTGTTTTTTTGTTTTTGCTTTTTTGGGTTTTTTTTTCTTTTTTTACACTGTTTCCAAGTCATGTTCCATGTTCATTGCTTTGTTTTGATTGACTGTACTCTGTTTTGTTTTGTTTGGTTGTATTCTTTTCAAAATAAAAAAAACAAGTACTCCTGATGAAGTCTCAGAAGAAAATAGGAACATAAGAACCTCCACAGACTGGTGACCCCTGGTCCATCTGAAGGACCCTGGGCAGACTGATGAGAATGAAGGTGACCCCAACTTCTACCCAAAGGGTCCCAGGTGGGCCTATGAGAACCCTAGTGACCCCTTCCTCCACCCACTGGACTTTCAGCATGCGGAGTGCGAGTGACTCCTCCTTCCACCTGTAGGACCACAGGTGAGCCTTCAAGAGCACTGGTGACCCCTCCCTCCATCCAGAGGAACTGGAGTGGGACTGAGATCCCCAGTGACATAGTAGGGCCCTGGTTGGGGCACACACCATGAATGGGTGGGTCTGGCAGCCTGGAAAACTCACAGCCTGGAAGACACATAGGATGGACAAGAGAGAGAAGCAAGACTGAAAAACACAAAATATAAACCAAGAAGTGAAAATGATAGGACAAAAACACAAAATGCAATCTCAGACTTTCAGCCATTCATGAATAAGTACAGGAGACACTGACATACAAGAAATCGGAGGACACACACCTGAGACTTCTGAAAAGATAAGTACAGAAACAAATTCATGAGGCAATAGAGGAAATCAGCCCAGAAGTAATCTTTCAGGCAAAACAAAGAAAGAAAGAAAAAGAAATGACAACCTTAATGAAGGAATTGCTCAGTATAGCTAAAAACATAGATTAAAAAAAAGGAGCATAAGAAAATAATGGAAAACTTAAATGAACAATATAGGAAAGACATAAAATGCATGAAACAGACTCAAAGAGATATCCAGAAAATTAAAAATTCCATTGAAACCTGGCCAAAACCACTTGAATGAAACTGAAGATAGACTTACAGACCTTGAAGATGGGAATCATGGCAAGAAATGATGAAAGGAAAGATCTCTTAAAAGTAATGAGGGACAATGAAATAACAATTCAGCATCTCCAAGATGATGCAAAGAAAAACAATATAATAGGTGTCAAAGAAAAAGCAGTACTCAACATAAATGACATTAAAAAACTATTTGCAGAAGTAATAGCAGAAGGAATAAAACCTGACATACAAATAAGTGAGGTATGTAGAATTCCAAACAGCCATAACCAAAATAAATCTACACCCAGACATGTAATAATCAAGATTCTAGAAATTCAGCACAAAAACAGAATATTAACAGCTGTTAGACAGAAGAAACAGATTAACTATCAAAGAAACCCCATTAGAATCATGGCTGACTTCTCAACACAAACCCTCAAGTCAAGAAGAGCTTGGAGTAGATTAGTTCAAGCCCTAAAAGAAAACAACTTCCAACCCAGATTGATGTACCTGCAAAACTATCTTTCAAAATTAATGTAAAAATAAGATACTTTCATGACAAAGAACAACTGAAGAAATTCATGACCAACAAACTAACCTTACAAAGAGTACTGAAAGATATTGTTGATAGAGATAAAAATGACCACAATTCCAAAAACAACTATGTAAAGAAACCATCTGCAGAGAAAGCAATTAAGCAGAGGGAAAAAGCAGGGAACCAACAGCAGGAAAATAACATGATAAAGATAAACCAATTAGATTAGTTATAAACATCAATGTAAATTTCTCAATTCACTAATCAAAAGAAACAGAATGGCAGAATGGATCAAGAAATGAGATCCAACAATATACTATATACAAGAAACACATTTAACTCAAAAAGAAACTCATAGTCTGAACGTTAAAAGATGGAAAACAATACTCCATGCAACAGGAACCCAGAAAAAAGCAGGCATAGCTATTCTTTTTGCAGACACTGAACTTCAAACCAAAAATGACCAAAAGAGATAAAGAAAGTCACTACATACTTGCTAGGGGAAAAATTCAAGAGGAAGAAATAACAATTGTAAATGTATATCCACCAACTATGGGAGCACCCAACTATATAAGACAAACACTAATAGACATGACAATCTCCCTAATGAACATAGATTCTCAATAAAATACTAGCAAACAGAATGCAGCAAATCATCAATAAGATTATACACCTTGACCAAGTGGGATTTACCCCAGGAATACAAAGATGCTTCAACATACACACATCAATAAATGTAATACACCACATCAAAAGATCCAAAGACAAAAATCACATGATCATCTCAATAGATGTAGAAAAATCTTTTGACAAAGTCCAACACTCAATTATGATTAAAAAAAAAACACCTTAGAGAAAATTGAAAGACATGGTCTGACAAAAGTCACCTATGACAAACCAACTGCAATAACATGTTTAGCAATAACATGCTAAACAGACAAAGACTGAAAGCTTTCACTGTAAAATCAGGAACAAGACAAGGATATCCACCATCACCACTCCTATTCAATAGAGTTCTAGAATCATTAGCCAGAGCAATTAGACAAGAGAGAAAAATAAAAGGAATAAGGATATGAATGGAAGAAGTTAAATTACCATTATTTGTAGATTACATAATACTCTGAATAGAAGACCCCAAAAACCCCATCAAGAGACTACTAGAATTAATAAGCATATTCAGCAGGATACCTGAATACAAAGTCAACACTCAAAGATCAGTAGCATTCCTGTACATAAGCAACAAGCTCATTGAGAGGGAAATTAGGGAAACAACACCTTTAACAATAGCATCCCCCCAAAAATAAAATACTTAGGAATCAATCTAACAAAGAGTATAAAAGATCAATGTATTGAAAATTATAGTATTCTGAAAAAGGAGATTGAAGAGGACTTCAGCAAATGAAAAGATATCCCCTGCTCTAGGGTAGGTAGAACCAACATTGTGAAAATGGCCATAATTTCAAAACTGCTATACAGATTTAGTGCAATCCCAATCAAAATACTATTATTATACCTCACAGATCTAGAGAAAACATTCCTAAAATTCATTTGGAACTGGAAGAGACCAAGAAAAGCAAAGGCAACACTGGGCAACAAAGGCAAGGCAGAAGACATCACTATTCTTGACTTGAAATTATACTACAAAGCTACTGTGATAAAATCAGCATAGTATTGGCAAAAAAACAGATCTGAGGACCAGTGAAACAGAATAGAAGATGCAGACACAACTACAAAGACACTCATCCATCTTATCTTTGACAAAGGGGCCAAACACGTTCACTGGAAGAAAGCCTCTTTAAAAAATAGTGCTGGAAAAACTAGCTTTCCATATGCCAAACACTAAAAGTAGATGCATGTCTATCACCATACACTAAACTAAATTTAAAATGGATCAAAGATCTAAATATTAAAATAGAAACACTAAATCTACTGTAAGACAAGACAGGTAGAAATCTGGAAGACATAGGCAAAGGCAGAGTTCATAAACAAAATTCAAACTGAATGGAAAGTACTTCAAAGAATCAACAACTGGGATCTCATCTTATTAAAAAGTTTTTGCACTTCAAAGAAATCAGAAGAGAGTGAAAAGATTACCAACAGAATGTGAAAAAATTATAAGCAACTGTGCCTCAGACAAAAGTCTCCTATCTACAGCTTATAAAGAATTGAAAAAAATCAGGCCCCCAAATTCAAAGATCCAACCCAAAAATGGGCATCTGAGATGAAAACACACTTCTCAAATAAAGAAATGCAAATAGCAAATAAATATATGAAACAATGTTCAACATTATTGGTCATTCGAGAAAGGCAAATTAAAACAATATAGAGATTCCATCTCACTTCAGAAAGAATGGCTATTATCAGGAAATCAACCAGTAACAAATGCTGGTGGGCCTATGAGGAAAAACGAACACATCTTCATTGTTGATGGGAGTTTAGACTGGAACAACTTCTGTGGAAATCAGTGTGGAGTTTCCTCAACAAATTAAGATTGGAGGTCCCATTCGACCCAGTTATTCCCCTTTAGGGTATTTTTCCATAAGAATTGAAAACATCATACCACAGTGGTATATGTGCACCCATGCAGCAAAATTTATAGTAGCTAAATCTTGGAAAACTACCCAAATGCCCATCATCTATGGAATAGATAAAAAAGATGTGGTATTTCTATCCAATGGAGTACTACTCAGCTATAAAGAAGGATAAATTCAAAACTTTTATAGGTAAATGGATGTAAATATATATATGATAGATAATTATGCAAATAACCTCTATTAGTTCATCAAAAATAATGATTTATGCTTTCATTGTTTGATCATTTTTCTTGCCTATATCTTGTAATCCAAGCAACTACTTTGAAGACAATAATGTACAATATATTAACCATTGTTAATCATCTATTATTTTTGTTTTGAAATTCTGTATCATCAGTTATTTTTTCATTTTAAAACAAGAAAATAGGAACATGTCAGTTTTAAACTATAGGGAATGCTGTATTGCACAGTGGTTAAAAAATTCTTGATAGTTTATGTTCTGTTACTGGACAGAAAGGAAGACTTATAGGTAATTAAAACAAATATTAACTGATAATTTTCAAAGATGGTGTGGAAAATGAACTCTGCTTTTTACATATTCCTTGCAGTATAAGAAAAAAAATGAAGATGGTATTGTTATGTAGGAAGAAACCGAAACAATGATTTAGGACACCTTGCCTTATCTAGACCTTGAAAGATGCTAAAATTAGGAAATTTGCCTTTGGAAGAGCATGTTCTGATAGGATTATACATACAGCCAGAGAAATCTCTGTTGAACAGATTAGAAGTGTGATCTAAGACTAGAGCTGGGATCATTCTAGAAGTGCACAAATCTTTTTCTAATTATATAGACACTCAAATACAAGAGACCTGAAAAACTTTTAGTGAAGGTTTTAGCTGCAGAAACACTGTTGACTGAACTAAGACAGCAAAGAAATACTATGGAAAAAAGAAAGGGCTTCATATTTCTGGTATTAAAGTTAAGAAATGTGTTTCAAGAATAACTCAGCTATCAACTCTCAAGTAAGGAGAAATGACCACAAGTGCGCTGAAGGCACGGAGACCAGTGTCAAAATTAGGGAAGAGAGTATGGAATGTTTCCCTCCATGCAACCGAAAGGATCCAAGCCTGATGACACGGAGCTATCTCATTTCCAGCCACTAAAGAGTTCACCGAGTTTGTGGCAATTTATTACGGTATCATCAGGAAACTTATCCATGATGTGTTCACTCTATGTATATGGGAAATTGTGATGTTTACATACCATCTGTTCATTTTTTAAAAACTGATCATTTGTGTAAAATTAAACACAACACAGCACAATATGTTTGCTTGTATTGTTTTGTATACTATCTTCACATAGTAAAAATACCTCGTTGATGTTTTGTTTTAAAGTACATACTAGTAGGGAATCACGAGATTAATGAAATTTAAGAATGAAAGAGGAATCACATTTTTTGAAAACATAAATTACAAAACAATCTTAGTAGATGTATTTGCATATCGAATGTGTTATTCAACCTCAGAACTTCTAAATCAGTAATCATAAAATGATATATATTTTTAATTACATGTATACATATATATAATTATACATAAACCATGTAATTTTTTTAATTGAATAACTTTTTGTGATTGAATAACTTTGGTGGACTGGTAATCTTAATCTTTTATTTTGAATTGTGGAAGCTCTGATCATTGGTTTCCATAACTCAATCTCATCTATCTATATTAGAGTAAAAATTTGATAAGATAGAAATTCCTGATTCTCTTTTTAGTTCTTACTTATTGTTCTTAATTATATTCTATAATTACTATGCATTTCATAAGCTACACACTCCAGAGTTCATTTTAGTAATACAAAAAATATTTAGAAATACAAAAAATATTTAGTAATACAAAAAAAAGTAATAGGCATATTATTCTAGATTTAGCTGTCTTTCTAAGCAAGAAAACTGCCTTTTTTTTCATTGATCAGGTTATTAGGTAAAATACATAGAAGCATAATTATAGAAGGATATTAATGTATAGAAAAATGTTCTCACATACTTGCTTAAATTATGTATTTGATTAAAATTGCTGTAATAGCTATGCCTTTCTAACCAGTAAAATGAATCTCATGTATCAAGGTAATGACTAGACATTTAACAAGATATATTGTATACTGCAATACCTGTAAAAATGAGCTAGAGAAGAATAATTGCAGAGGAAGTATGTGTTAGGAAACAACTTTTGCAATTAGAGGCACACATCTAGGAATGTCAGTATTTCTATATTTGTTCTGTGTACCATTAGCGTTGTAACAATTAGAAGACATTACAAACCATTCAGTATGAAAGTAAGGGTTTATGCATGAGTAATATTTTAATGTCAACCACCATTTATCATTGTATATTTGTGGGTCAAAAGCATAATGATGAATTTTGTTACAAGATCATAGCAATTTATTTTCTAAGGCAAATTATTATATTATGCCAACTCCATTGTTTTTACCTCCTCAATAACTTGATCATAGCACTAGGCATCAATACTGAAAATAAACATTAAGTAGTTTTAAAACTCTCCAAGATAATTTGGTTTCTATTCAACAGCAACTTACCCTTTAAAAAATTTGAGTTGACACATCTTTATGAAATTTTGAAAATTCTCACACGTTACAAATTCAGAACCAAAGGAGAGTTCTCCTATTTCAGGGCACAGATATGAATGAAAATTTTTTTTAAAAATCTCAAATTCTAAGCATAGTTTACTGAGCTCAGATAAAATATAGACAGAATATAGAATAAAATGTTTGGAACAATAAATTTATTTGTAATCAGAGTGATTTAATATTGACATAACAAATTCAAATGCACTGCACAGTTCAAACTGGGTGATCGTAAGTTCCTAAACAAGAGTAAAACCAATACTGGAAAGGCACTTTATTGGTCAGCTTTCCCAAAATAAAATACTCAACATTCACCATTTACAGGATAGGTTTAATTTCGTTCTTGCTTTTAGTTTTAAATCCATGATTAGCTGGTTCAAAGGTAGAAAGATCAGGACAGAAAGGGAACGATGGAAGAGAGCTGCTAAATTCATGTCAGTCAAGAATATCAGAAGACAAGATTTTTGGAGAGAAAGAGACCCCAATGTGTAAGGTTCTTTGTGACTTTCAAACCAATTAACCTAATGATCAAGTTTAACCATAATATTCCACCCCTTGTCAAGTTGTCATCCAAACACATCTGCTTAGCCCATATTTAATATCTAAATAAAGAAAATAATACAGTTATAATTAGATCTAACATGATGGAACTATCCTGCATACAACAGGAAATGTACTAATTTAATCTTCGAAGTGTCAACAATCCCAATACTAAATCTTATGTTAGACTCAAGGTAAATCTTTAGCTATGAATTCAGAAAGCAAGTCACATATTCCCAAAATCCAATGATACAGAATAAACTCTCACTTGAAAAGATAGAAATAGGGTAAGAGAAAAATAAACAGGATTGAAGCAAGATTAAAACCCTGCAGGGCAAGCACTAAATCCTGTCCTTCCATGTCCACCATTTAGGGCACATGGTTGTAACATGTGGATGACAGAGGAATTTGGGGGTATATAAGCCAGCTTTCCTATCAATGAAAAGTAATATCCGACATCCCTAAGTTGAAAGAGGAGAGATTTAATCTGGCTGATGATTTTGGAAGAGTCAGTGTGTGATTGGAGGACTTCATGGTGCACAGATCAAAGCAAAGGGCATCGCCAAAGATGCTTACTTCGCAGTAGCTGGGAAGCCAAACAGGAGAATAATACCAGAGGGGATGGAACTTATGCACACCCAGGCCAGGGCTCTTTGACCCACCAAGACACAACCAGAAGCGTGCCCCCACCAATCCCCTGGGGGTATCCCAAGTCAATCAGCTGACACAATGATACATTCAACTTCTTTAGATCTTGACACCCAAACACACCTCCTTAAACCATATTTAATCCACAAATCAGCACAGGTCATAATTTCCCCTGATATAACTATCTTGCTTATAACTGAAAACACAATTATTCCTTCCCCAATGTCTCAACAGTTCTAGCATTTTTCAAAACTCCAAGATTAAATCTCTTCTGAGACTCAAGGAAAATTCTTACCTACAAACCTCAGTAAGAATAAAAAAAAAAATTACATAATCCCAAGACACACTGGCACAGGTAAGCATTCCCATTCTGAAAAGGAGGAAAGGGGAATATAAAAAAATCAGAGCAAAGAAAACCAGCAGCCAGCAAGGAAAATATTCAACAGTATAGCTACACACTCAGAATGTTTCCTCCTTGTTGTTGTTGGTGTCAGTATTGTGTCTCAGCAATGAGAATGTATCTTAAGACACATATACTGTTACTATTATTTATTTTATCACAGGCCTGAAGCATTTGAATCAATCAGTTATGGGGTGAAATGTCCAAAATGAGGAGCTAAAATAACGTTTTTTTTAAGTTCCTTTTTTTCAAGGAGTTCTTTACAGTAAGAGTAAGGTAACGAATAGAGAGGTTAAGAATAAAAGGTATCAGATTAAAATAAACTAGTGACATTAAAAACAAAGATTCAAAAATATATTTGGAAATGTTTATGAATAAAGCCTCCAAAATCAGAGAAACTGATAGTAGCTAAGGGTATAATAACATAGAGAAATTTTGTATCTGTTTTCTGAGTGCGGATTATTCAACAAATAAATTTTGAAAAGTACATCTATAGGAAAACATATTCAATACATTTGAAAGAATCTGTAATTATAACAAACACAAAATGTATATAGGCATGAGTCTTAAGAAAAGTAAAATATGCATATAAACTAATATTAGGAAGCACAGGAGCAAAACGGAAGATCATATGTGGCTTACATTTCATGCTTTTATTCATTCCTGGGTATGGTCATTGATCTAATCCTCAGAAATGAGAAAATTAGAAACTGCCTTCACCCTTGAATCTATAAGTTGCATTTTTAACAATTCACACATTATATCAAACTGATGAACAGTAATTTCCCTTAAACGAGTCCTCAAGACCTGGGGAACTAAAAATAATCCTTACTAATCATCCACCTTTTCTCTACAGAGGATCTCCTCATAGGTCTGCATATTTTAACGAGAGGTACTATTTACTATTAAAACCCATTTTGTTTCTTAAACTATAATCCTTGGCGGCCCTCTTGATTTCTTCTCCCATATCAATTAACACCAAATCCTATTTTCCATATTCTCTGTAGTTTATCATACACATAATTTTATCCATCAAGCTATCATTGTTGGTTAGTACCATCACCAATATTAAATTATCATTACTAAAATACCTCCCAAGTCTCAGCTTTTATTCCTAATTATTTCTGTAAATTGCAGTTAGAATGACTTTTCTGAATCCAAAATTGTTGAAATACTGCTTTATTAAAATCCCTTTGATCTTTCCTTAGACTGTTTGTCTGAGCCTCGCATATGTCATAATCTTTCCTATCTTTGCCTATGTGTCAACACCTCGCACTTAAACAATTGGCATACTATGATTATACTATTCATAACTCACTTGTTTGAACCTTCTCTTTATAGCTATAATTCTCATCCTTTCACCTTGTCCTCTTTTCTTAACGTGTCAAAACGTTGGCTTGTCTTGTCTTTGGCACACCTTTCTTCTAACTGTATAGATCCAACTCCTCATCTGGTTGGACTGTGTGTCAGTCACACCTTCACACACGATAAGTTTTTGTTTCCTTATTAATAACAATGCTGTGCAGAATTTACCTATTTGATTTTATGTCTTTTTACCACATTGTGAGTATTTAGTTGGCATATTTTAAGTTCTTGACCTCCGTTATATCCTCAGATAATTTGCATTTCAATCATCATATTTCTTATTTTTATAAATCTTTAGTGTAATACCTTATGTTATTGGTGTTAACATTCATATGGACAACATAAAGCATTGGCTTTAATAATTAGACACAGATAAGCAAAACTCAGAATTACATGATTTTCACTTTTAACTCTTTATAAACCAGCTAAATTCGTAAAGTCAAGAAATCGCAAATATTTAATTTCAGAGACAATTTCTATTAGAGTAAAAGTTATTGAAGTCAATGACTCTATCACTTTAGTAAGGGCTCATCTAACACACACATACACATACACACACACATGCAGCCTAAATAAGTGTCAGTTTTTACTGTGCAGGTTTTTAAAATAGTTGACCACAATGTAGATCAACTATCAAATATGCAAACTTCCACCTGTGGAATTATTTTCAAGACATTTTTTAGACTATGTGGTAGTCTTATGATTAGAAACAATAGAAGTAAAATGAAAACTTTATTCACTGCCAAGTAGTAGTTTAGGATCAAATTATATATTGGTGATATATACCTCACATATGTACACTGTATATTACATGTAATACATTACAGATATTTGCATATTATATATAGAATATATTTTATGCACTATATATAAATATCTTATTTGCATGTAATTATGAGTAAAGATATTAACACATTTAAGTGTGCTACTGCACAAATTGCTAAATGAAACTCAGCATCACTTAAAAAATATATAGAAGTAGATCCTACCATATTCTGAAAAGTCTGTTAAATTCTCACCAGTTGAACTGGTAAAAGATCTTCCACTTTCATTTTATTTTCCCTAAGCAATGGTCCAAGATCTTGTTTCCAATATAGAGTATAGTGAAGTTTTTGCAATAAATAATGATAAATTATACCTGAATGTCATTTACATACCTGTATTCCATGTAAGCTTTACTGATTTACCTATCACTAGAAGTTTTAAAATCATACTGTCAACTAGAATATTTGTATTAATATTTTAAGGAAAAGATTCAGAAAACTATCTTCACATACAGTGTGTAAAATACATCGCTCAGAAATCCCTACAAATATTTCAAGGTATTTTTTACAATAAAAAAACAGAGTAAAATTCTCATATAAGTTTTCAAGGAGTTACAACATATTAAAACTCTCAATATCAAAAACTTCCACATCAGCTAAGCTTCTCTGGCACCCAGAAAATTGCATTTTTCTGCTACTCTGAGTGAAAGTTCCTAGATTTAGTTTCATCAGCGCTTATAAGTCTGCTTTTCTGAGGCATACACTTATACTCCAGGATGCTACAAGATTTTGTTTGCCTACATAAAGAATTTTATAAATTTGTATGGACTCATATAAAATTTACAGAGTCCTGATATATATGAGAAAAAATAAGCTACAATATTTTTATCCCTAGTGCTTCTCCAATTTAAAACTGACTGGCAAATAACCTATTTTTTAAAGTTAAGGATGACACTTACTATTTGGTTTGTAATAACACGTTTCATTGATTTCAGAAAATAAGGCATAATATGAGAATCCAGCCTCTCTCTTGTAATAAAAATCCATATTAATGGCAAAATACGATCTTCTTCAACTTTAATAATGGTTGAGACATTTTCTATATCGTAATTGAAAACTTAACTATGCTTCTACTTAATGTTTCTTCTCCAAAATTAATATTATCCCAGAGGTGTCAGTGACATTGAAATAGCGCAAACAGACTTCATGTTTTAGAGGGAAGAGGACAGGCAAATGCCTACGAGGCATTCCCATAGGGCTGCCGTGGCCATCTGGACCATGGTGTTATTAAAGGTTTTGAGGTTGACTGTGGTAATTCTGGAGGATAGTGACATGCTCAATTACTGCTATTGTTTTTTCACAGCTGAAAGTTAAATGCTTAGATTTATGGCTAGTGTGTAGAAAACCTAAAAGCATAAACTATGATTATTGCTACATGACATTAGGATAATAATCTAAATCATTCTTTTCTACATGTATGGAATTATTTGAAAAAAATCAGTTGGAATAGTAATACTAAATAGAGAAAGGAAAACAGTACAATTCTTAAAGATATAATGTTAGATTTGGAAGTGAAAAACACATTTGCCATTCAAAAGAAAAATTATGTGCTAGATTTAATGAAACCTAATTTTGAGAGAGAGAGAGATTGAGACAGAGAGAGAGCTGACCTAAAGAAGGATGGAGGAAAGGGCCAGGGATCTAGCTCAGTGGCCTAAGCACCTGCCTGGCAAGTGAGAGGTTATGAGTTTAATCCCCGGTGCTGAAATAAATTAAATAAATAAATAAATAAATAAATAAATAAATAAATAAATAAAAGAAGGATGGAGGAATAGCATCATAACAGGTGCTAGATTTGAGCACACCACTTGCACCTGCTTTTCCAGCTGTACAAAGAAATGAGAAAAATGAAACAACTAAGATAGAATAAAAAGGAGTCTACTTTATGCAAAAGAAATCTAAATGACAAAGGACAATATCACCAGAATGAAGGCACTGTAAGTGGGACTCCTAATATCCTCTATTGCGAAGTCAGATCTAGGTGAAAATTAAAAGAAATTAGCAATCCCAAATGTTAGATGTGTCACAGAAAAGAAGATATAAACAAAGAAAACAAAATATTGAGTTGATTTCATAAATTAAAGTTCATTCAATGATTATTTACACGAGCATATATATCAGAATGGATAATATTTATATTAGAAATGTAAAATTATATGACTTTGCCATTTTTTTTAGGCAATCTCTAAGATGATATGAGGAAAAAAGAAAAACTAGGTCATCAAAAAATATATCGTTGCTTCTTTTCTTTTTATTTTCAAGATGAATACTTAGAGCTTATTAAAACATAGTGTTATGTATTTAATCGGAAAAAATGTGATGTGGATAATTGTTGTATCCTATATACACTAATGGAAGTTTATTTTAAAATTATATACTATAATTAGACATATGCAACTAAATGAACATTTGTACAAATATAAGTATACTTCAAACCATATGTTATAGGTTAACTTTATATTTTATATATTTGCATTAACTTGTAATTATTATAACTATGATTCTTAACTAAACACCTACCCTTCAAACGACAAAATGAAATAACAGAATTTTGAAGAGTTTGTATAATTACTAGCTCTATGTAGAAACAAATTTTCTGGTTCAAGTTTCTTAGATTTCGTAAATTATCTTCAAAAGAATTCCATTATTTTCTTGGATTTCCTAGGAAGAGTAGGCCTTGTATTGTATATTTTATTGTAAAATACACATTGGAAATTATAGTTGATAATGTACAGAGTGTTTTCATGAAAATAAAAGTCATGATTCCACCTAAAGCTATTAAAATAAATTAAAAATAGGTAAAATATATTTATATTATAAAATTGTCCATATTAATAGACTAATTATAATGGTTGATAAACCATATTCCAGTACTTACACACCACCCCTATCAAATTCATCAAGGAGGTAGGCATAGTTATACTAATTTCATGCATTATAAACTAAGTTTCACTTAATTCACATGATTAATAACTATAAAGAAATATTTCTCTCAGTCCATGATATTTGCATATCTTCCTGGTGAATACCACCACATAATTTTTTTCATAAGTCAACCTCCTGAGGTCAAGTTGGTCAGCATTATTTGTACTCAAAATTTTAGTGTATGTGAATTCATTTAAGTATGATTTCTATCCAGAGGGCAATTTTAAAAATACATAAGACCTTGGTGTTTCTAGTAATGCAACTAACTTCTATTATTGAGCACTATTTATTTTTAAACTTATACATGTTTTAACTAACATTCTGTTACTATAGGGTGGAAATTTAGACAAATAATTTTCAGTTCAAATTGCACTTTATACAACAGGTCTAGTTCTTAGTTAGCTTCCTGGAAAAATAAAGTGGTTAAAGGCATAGTTATGTGAATTTTCACGAGGTCTCCCAGGGTCTGCACCAATCTATCTATTGAGATGAAGACTGAGTGAAGATTTTTTGGATACTGATCAAGTATATTTTATCGATTGTAATAGTTTGGTGTTGTTCATCTACAATATTTAACTTATTCATTTGATGAATGAAAATAAATATACAGGCTACTGTGTTTTATAATACAATATAGATACTTTTAAAATTTAGTTTTATATTATGTTTAAAAACATAAAAATTGCTATTCGTACTGGTGTGCAATGTAACATTTCTGTGCAACTTATATAATATATAATCAGATTAAATATACATATGCCCTCATTTATCATTTCTTCATGGTGAAAACTTTTAAAAACTTTTCTTCCAGCTTTTCAAAACATATAGGTTCCTTGTTGCTTTCTGTAGTTATAAGTACTTACTTCTCTCCAACTGTAACTTGGCATCCATTGATCAACTTACACCCATCGCTTTTTCCAGGACTCTCCCAGGTAAAACCACAGTTCTTTTTAATTCAAAACATCTTCTTTTAGCCTCATAGGTATATAAACATCAAATCTTTGCAATTTACATCACAATTCAAGAAACACATTTATCCCCTTGAGATTTGTTTTCTAATCTTTACCATGCATAAAAATCAGTTGTTTTTCACTATTCTAATTCTATAGGGACAAAAGTACATTGCTGTGTTTTAAAGTGGATATTGATCACCATATTCATGAAATATTCCTATTCAAACAAAACCCAGATGTACAGAACTCAAACTACATGTATAGAACTCAGGCTATGTCAGTGTGGTATAAGCTAATTAGTTGGAATTAGAATTCTATTGCGATTCAGAAATAGGTGCAAACTTTCTAGTTTTATAAGATTACTGAGTGTTAAATATTACAGTTATTAACTGCACTATACTATTACAGCTAACTTTCATTTCTAGTCTATCTACAAAAGGAAATTTGTGTCATGTATTCAAATTAATATGCTGAAGAAATGTAATAATTTTTGAATGATACTGTTGTGTACATATATTTTAATTCATAGAAATTATTCTGAATAAGATTATAGCAAATAAAATAATTTTCTGAATTAATAAGTTACTTCAAAAATACAAGTGAAAACCTGTATTTCCAACAAAAGTCATTTAAATATGACTTACATTATATATAACTAAGAAATTATATATGAAAGGTTTTGTTATATACCTCATGTATTTTTCAGTAGTAAACTAGGGTATAGGTAAATAAGAGAAGAGCCATCTTTAGAAAATACTTAATGATGAGGGTGAGAAAGCATATGCCTATCATTTGTATGTAATATTAATCATAAAAAATCATCATTGTTTCAATCCCTTCTCTTACAGGGGAATGAAGTGCATTTCTTTGTGTAAGGGCAATGTTTGCTCATGTATTTAATACCTGTATTCTTTATTCCTCTTTGTAGGGTTTTGGCTCTGCAATTAATCCAAAGTATACTCAATGGTTTCTGTCATCAGCATTATCCGCCCTTGAGCCTACACTGCTATGGATGTCAGCTAACATTTAATTGTTGTGTTTCATCAACAGCAACTTTTCTACAATGGCAAGTAGTTCCTCATTATTATATTTTTTTTAATAAAATTTTTTATTAAAACTTTAGCTAAATATTAGGAAGATTTAGAAAATTTCCCCACATGCACACGATTTGCACTGGTGGTACCAGAGGCATCACATTCCCTGCGCTGTTCCCATATTCTGTTAATCACCAGTCTATTTTAGGGTAGAATTTTAAAAATAAGCTTCTACACTTAAGAGAAAAGGTGGGGTACTTGTTTCTCTATGTCTGACTAATTTACTTAACATGATGTCTTCTAGCTCTATCAATCTTGCTACAAATGACAGAATTTTGTTTATGACTATATAATACACCATAGTGCATATAGACAGACCACATTTTCTTTCCCCACTCATTTGTTGATAGGTATTGGGCAGAGTTCATGTGTTAGTGTAAACAGTGCCCCAATAAACATGGACATGCAAGTTTCTCCTTTGTATGCTTACTTATATATTCGCATGTGATAGAGAGCTGAATCATACAGTGTAGTGATTAATAGGACAGATCGCACGGCTTGAGCGATGCCTGGGAGACTAGTGAGGCATGTGTGTGTGTTGATTGTGGGCATGTAACCTTCATGACTGGATCTAGTCCCTCGCCCCTGCCCTCTGGTTCCAGAATGCCAAGAGTGGGCCTTGCTGTGTGTTGTTTTTGCACTGCAGCCAGCCCACTGCATCCCCTCAAAGTGTGCGCCAGAAGAAATCTTATTTTCTGGAACATACAGGTGATTGGTATTTTTTCACAGCAACAAAAAGCTGATCATTATGTCAAGTAATTCTATTTTTAGTGAATCTCCATACAACTCTCCAAATTGGTTGTACTATACTTTTCTGCCTAAAGTTCATGAGGACATTTTTCTTAACTTTTTTTCTTGCCGGTGTTTTTTTTGGTTTTGTTTTGTTTTATTTTTTATAATATCCACCCTAAGTGGTGTAAGATGTTATTTCATTGTACTTTTTATTTGCATTATCCTGATGGCTAATGATACTAAATATTTTTTATCATTTTTATTGGTCAGTTTATTTCTATTTTGACAAGTGTATTCAAATCATCTGTCCATTTTTAATTGGAATGTTTTTATTGTTAATGTTTTAGTTATTTTCATATTTAGGATATTAACCCTGTGTCTGATATACAGTCGGAACAGATTTTCACCTATTCTATAGGTTGTCTAGTACTCTTATTTTTAATTCTCTTGATTTTCATTAGATGTCTACTTTGATTTAATTATATCTGTCAATTCTTGCTTTTTTCCTGTGCTTTTGGGGTCCTATCCAGAAAACCACTGTATGAAATCTTGAAACATTTCCATTATGTTTCTAGTAGTGCACAGGCCCTCTCTTGAGGTCTTTGAAAGTTCCTCCCCCACTAGGACTACATTTATTGAATTTCTGTTTTAAGGTATTAAATGCTTAGTCAGTCAACCTTGATTGAGCACACAATGAGTATCCAGCACTGTATTAGATGCTGTAGGCAGGCAGAAGAGACATAATAGATGAAGTGTATGTCCCAGAGTCATTTTGATACAGAAAAATAAATGTAAAAGACAAAAGAGCCCTTGAAGCATCAATGTAAAAATTAATAAAGCATATTGTTGTATATGCACCAAAGTTTACCATTTGTCACGTGAACTATTAATTTAACAAATATTTATCATACACATAAAATGTGTCAGACCTTAGGCTAGTGCTGTGATGCTATGAAATTTGAGTGTAGCACAGCCTGCATATAGATGGCTCATAATTTAGAAATAGTTGTGACAAATAGACAAGTAATTATATTTATGATATGCTAAGTAAATGGTATCGATTTCAATTTAATGTAATTAATAAAAATATTATTAGAATAGATGGACATTTGTATCATGTCTTAAAATGTTAGGAAGATGAAATGAGAGAAAAAACTTTCAAGCCGAAGAAAATCTCATAATTGCATACAAAAGCATAGCCTATTTGTATTGTCTGATGCTGTGTAACAAATTTCCTCAAAATTTATTTGCTCAGAAATATAATAATCATTTACTATCTCTCATGGTGACTGCAGGTGAGAAATTTTGATTGACTTGGCTGGCTGGTTCTCACTTGGAGTTTCTTAAGAAGATGCAGTCACATGTCAGTGAAGTTTTGAGCAGAATTTGGCGAAGTTTGAGACATGAGGTCCAGTTTCAGTCTTCTGCATGTGGCTATCCACTTTTCCCAGTATGCTCTGTTAAAGAGGCTGTCCTTTCTCTAATACATGCTCTGAAAATTTTATCAAGAATCAGTGGCTTATTAATGTGTGGGCTTATTTCTAGACTCTCTATTGTGTTTTATTGGTTTATGAATCTGCCCTTATTCCTGATTCAGTTTCTTTTGCCATTGCATGCCTTGCAATCAGCTGTTATTGTGCTATTATTTGCTTTGCCCTTTTTACACAAAATTAGTCTGTCTCTTCATGGGCTTTTATGCTTCCAAATGAATTTTAGAATTCTTTTTTCTAGTCCCATGAAGAGTGTCATTAGATCCTGATGAGGATTGCATTGACTCTGCAGAGCACTCTAGGTATTGTGCACATTTTTGCACTAATTCTTCCTATCCATGAACATAGCAGGTCTTTCCATTCTTCCTGTCTTCTTCAAATTATTTCGTCAGTGTTTTAGAATGTTCATGGCAGAATTATTTCATTTTGTTAAGTTTATTCATAGGTAATGTATTGATTGATTTATCCTTGTAACTGTTAAGAATAGGAATGCTTTGAAGATTTCTTTCTTAGCAAATTCATTATTGCTGTACAGAAAATCTGCTGATTGTTATATGGTGATTTTTTTTTTCTTTTGGTACCGGGAATCAAACTCACAACCTCACGCTTTCCAGACAGGCGCTTATGCCACTGAGCTAAATCCCCAGCGATTTCGCAACTGAAAAACTTTCAGTTTTTCCATAAGCAAAGAAGAGTGGTGACTGCCCTCACTGTTCTTATTCAATGTATTACTAGAATTTTAAACAGAATAATTAGGGAAGAGAAAGAAATGGAAGTCATATTCACAGGAAAGGAAGAAAACGAATTATCCATGTTCGTAAATGTTACGACTCTAGAAAATTCTGAAGACTAACCAGAAGACTATTAAAACAGATCCATTAAGGTGAACAGGATGCAAAATCTTCCTATTTTTTTAGAAAATGTGAATGCTTTGTTAGAATTGATAAAAATATTCAAATATGCAGCATGGTGAAAAACCTTGCTTTTTAAAATATTTAATTGCTTACTTTTGTGTAGTACATTTACCCATCTGTGGTTACATTGAGAAAATCTGAGATTAGACATTGGTATTTCAAATGAGTAAAAATCAAATGAAATGTGGTAGTTGAAGGGAAAAATGTTTCCCAAGAGTTTGTAACCCATGAAAATCTGGAGGGTAAACTTATGGGAACAGAATCGACTAGGATTTAAGAACAAAGGCAGAGATGTCAATTAAGAATAATTTAAAAAATTATAAACTAGGACAGATTGCTTGGAAGGATACTAAAAGATCTGTGTAACAATGGAAACGGTGACCAGGAGTCTAAAACTGGAACAAAAGAAGAAGAATGATTATGTAAACATGAAGGTCATAAATGAGTTCGTTACCAAAGTTCACAGTGAAAGTGTGGTGCTTGGAATAATATTATAATGCTCTGAAAAATGAGTAATTGGGCAGTAAACATAATATTTTCTTGTTTACATTTCAAAAATTGGCTTGTGATAGAAAGTCGCAGAAAAAAGGCTACTGTGTAGAGGCTTCAGGCAAAGTTGTGTTTGAAAATAATAACACTTCTTTACATTAGCATAACATATAGACACACATAAATACACAGAGGGAGTACAATTACATTACCTTATCAACTATTTGGTACTTTATTTAGCTTTTTCTTAGTTATTTTCCAGTCAGTTTTCCTAAGCATTTTTATGTTAATGTTACTATTTTGAATAAATAATTCAAATAGAATCTAAATTTTCTCTTCTACACACTGGACGTTCAATCCTTTTTCCTTTAAACATTACTATTATTTTATATTTTACCTCTTAAAATTTATTTAAAGAATATTTTCTTAAGCTTAGTGATTAATTATATTTATTTCTAAAAGTCAAACAATAATTTATACTCAGATAATTTATGTATGATTTATGAGCATACTTCGCATTTATAATTGCATGCTTTGTTTCAAACTAAAAATATTTAATTTCAGTCAATAGGCAACAATACTTAGAATTGAAATCTAATTAATGCCTTCAAATACAAGTCTAAATAATCAATGCAGTTAGTTAATATAATAGTGTATTAGTTTTCTCATGTCTGGGACATAACTAATATCCACAATTTAAGAAAAGAGAGGTGTAATTTGGGTCAGGTTTAGGGGATTTAGTCCAACTCTTTAGGTTTCAAGGTCTAAGCTTCAAGGAAGAAAGACTATGATGGAGGAAACTTGCTTGTTTATAGAGGCCAAAAGCAGAGTGCAAGAACAGACCCAAAGAGAAAAGAGGCGAGTGACCAGATGCTACATCCAAAGTTACCCCTCCCTGACCCACGTAGAAATAGCCAGAACTGTGTTCCATCAATGCTCTGTGCGGTTCTTAAGCCAATCAAATTGACACAATCACACTTAACTATCTATGGACATATATGAAAGCACTTGATCAGTTTTATCCTTATTTGGCTGTTAGAGTCAAATTTAATTTTAGATATATGGTATTAACTTGTAACCAATTTCTACCTTAATGACAGAGGGATCTCACACATTCAAACTCTAACAATATTACGACGGTGCTGTTTGGATAAAGATTACCCAGCTTAATAGGACAAAACTAAATTCTTTTTTCCACTAGAAATTTCTCATTGTATGTCCCATATTTCTACATTGAATTCTACATTCAATAGTAGAATGTTTCAAGAGCAAAGAGGTTCTGGGAAGTTAAAATATCAGTGAGGCAAGATTAGACTGCTGTTTTCGTATAAGTTATATTTTCCTGTTTTCATGAAAAATTTCTAAACATTACAATTATTCCAGGTAATTTAGATACTTGAGATTAACGGCCTTTCGAAGGTCTTTTAATTAACTCACTGATTCATTAAATAAACAAAAATGAAATGGAATATTAATTATCATAACATTAATGTTCCAAACACTATTGCTGCATTTCAATAACTGTATTTCAGAAGTGAAATGGAATCCTTCAATTACTTCTAGTATTTTAAAGCCATCAAATGGGTAAAGTTCCAATTTATATGCATATGTACATTTCCTAAAATATTTTGAATAGAAATAAAAAGTGAAAACTTTTCAGACAATATTTTGAAATAATTTCTGAGTTAATCTAACTTTTATCAAATAAAATTGACAATAGTACTCAGAACCATGTATCAAAATTATGTCTGTGTATTTGTCAACCATTATATTGTTTGGGAAACAAATCGTAGATGAATTCCTTTTTTACTAAAATAATTATCAGCTCATACACAAGAAAAGTAAAAATATTCATTTCAAATATATTGTCTTTTGGGATATGAAAATTAGGACAAGATATTATAAAATAACAGCCAATTTAAAAAGAAAGTTTAGATTTCCTACTCATTCTCTAGTAGGTGCAGTATTGTTTTTGAAATACATGAAAGATAAGAAAAGATTGACACTTTTTTTTAAATTCACATATTTATGGGAAGTAATTCATGAATTTTAGAAAGAATAATCTATATCCAAACTTGAATAATGATGAGAATACGAGGTTCAAACCTATCTTTCATTTATGATATGTTATGAAATATCCAACAATTCCTTATCTTTGTCTATCCATATGTCTTTCTGTGAAGTTTTGCTTTCCATTATGGCTTGGTCTGGTCTTGTGATTTGCTTTTTTGATCACAGTGTACCCCTTAAATATGCTCAATTATTACATGTAAATTAAAAGACAAACCTTAATAGTTTTGCTATTTTAAAAATGAAGTTACTAAGAGTAACAGTAACATAGCTCGGAAAGGGTTTACACAATGGGAATTTTCCCTCTTTCTTGCTATCTTGGGATTCCTACTAATACTAAAATGTGCAGAAGCCCAGGCTGGCCTGATGGTATATGGGAAACAAACGGCTCCATCTCTTCCTTTACAAATAGGCTGCTTTGTGGAGAGTTAATAGATCACAAACAACTGAGTAAGCAGCTGAGAGAGGCTGAGTACAGGTTATTAACAAACAAATTAAAATATGCAATTTTTTTTGTCCTGAAACTAAAGCTTACTGACATAAAAATTAGTTCTACTAGTGAGGTGCATCTGTAGTAAAATCCTAAAACATTTGGCACTGGATTTTGAATCCAGCTTTGATTGGCAATGCAAACAAATAAAGAGAACCATCGGAAAAGATTTGATAATGCTCAAAAGAAAACACAACAAAAATTATTCAAACAAAAATCAGATGAGCTAAAAAAAAAAAACAAGGAAATACACTTCTACAGCAAATATGATAAGTTTTGACCCATGTTATATTTGTGAAACATGTTAAAACTGGCCCCATTATAAGTTAGAAAATGGTAAATATAAGAATAAAGTACTTGCGGATCTTAGTAAAAGAGTTTTCTGGAACATGATAAAAGTGCCAATGGATAGCTGTAAGCTCTGTGTGAGAAACAGAAAAATGAGCTATTGGAATGAGTTAAAAATATAATCTCTTTCTCAATTCCCATGTTTCAAATCGGCAAAAAAGTATGAATACTCTTAAGAATGAAAAACAAATAAAAAGTATGAATACTCTTAAGAATGAAAAACAAATAAAAAAATGTGGCTGTATTACAGCTGCTTGAGTCCCACAAGATTGAAGACAGTTACTAGCACAACCTCTCAGCTAATCGAAAAGTTGTTGAGGTCACTGTGCATATAAACTTGTTACCGAAAGGCAAACTCACCTTAACATGAATTAAGTCACAGATTGGACTCAAACAGGAAATGCATGAAGTTTTTGGGAGAGTTTTCTTGCCCTATCAGACAGAAAAGGATTAGGATGTTTAACCAAGACAAGCCTCTGTGGTTTTATCTCTTGGTCCTTTTTTAGTAGTCATGTTTAGAAAGCTCCAGCTACAACTCTGAGCCATTTCTTAATGAAAATGGTTTTCTCGAAGAGAAAAGCTATGCACTAAAGAAAGCAATTATGTTGCATCAGAGGTTCTCAAATACACTAGTCTCAAGAACTCTTTAACCTCATAAAAATTACTCAAACTGCAGGTGACCTTTGCTTCCATCTTTATATCTCTTATTCTTTACCAACTAGATATTATCAATATATTTGAAATAATAAGCCTACCAGTATTGATATATTTAAAATAATAAGCCCATTACTAAAATCATAATAATAGCATCACATGTTTTATGAAAACTATTTTTTTCCTAAATGAAACAATTTTAGTGAAGAGTGGCATTGTCTTGCATTTTGCAATAGACAGATTAAGAAAGAGAGTTTTTTATTTGACAACTTTAATGTGCTGGGTTCAGATTAAGCACTTCATCAGTATTAAAATATGAGTATAGGAAGAAAATAAGGCAGAAAAAAGTAGAAAACTTGGAAGTCCAACAGGTAGGCGACTAGTTTAGAAGTCAGTGAGTCTTGATTTTGAATGTGCCCATATCAGCTTTAATGTAATTCTCTTTTAAGCTGTGAGAATGACTGCCTTTAAAAATATGTTGATGAGTCTAATTACTTCCAATCAAAATCACATGTTCTTCAAGACTTCAAACTCTCACTTCAGCCTTACACCATCTTTTGCACATTACACCGTGATTGAAACTCAATTAGAAGTAACCATCTTCCCACCAAGTCTCATGTGAAATATATTTGCTATAATTTCTGAAGCAACTGCTTTACTTCTCATCTCCAAAATTTCCCATCAATCAAAATCCCACATTCCTTTAGAAATCTGCTCTAAATTCTCCTCCATTTGAGAATTTCTTAAAAACAATTATTTTACCTATCATTCCTTTTGCACGTTTTACTGATATGCTTCTTAATGTAATATTCCTCTCCATTTCTCCTGGCAGCAACCTTTTGCCATTTCCATCATATCACATGCATAACTTGTATTGTGACCCAGTGAAGTCTGCATAGACTTAATGTGAATTTTCTAGATCAATGCCAGGAAACCTTTTTTGTACAGATTATGTTTTTCAAAGAACAGTTAACCACATTGAGATCAATTCATCTTTCTGATTTTGGCTAGTTATACAAGGAGCTCTTACCACAAATTTCACTGTTACTCAATAGTTGGATCTTAATGTCTTTGACACTAAAACAAGTTGTTGTGAATAATTAATTGGCTTGTGTAAAGATTTGATAATGTTGCATGAAAGATGAAGAGTATGATACTAATGTTGATGACAAAATAATGAAAGAAACTAATAAAAACTTAGTGTAAAGATACTTTAAAAATGATCTAGGATGTTACCAAGACTTAGAATTTTTCCAATTACTTTCTCATAGTGTCAAGACCTGTTTACTTCTTAGGAAAATACCATGAATACTTTAAATACTACTGAAAGAAGGATTTTCTGATAATTTGTTACAAATAAAGGCCCACTGACTTACCGTGTACTAGGTTCATGCTCCAGAAATGATAGCTATTTTAGGCATTCAAATACGCAGAGCCTTCCAGAAATGATGGACACCATCTGAACCACGTGAGCCCGTGAACAAAACCAGATAACAAATGCAAATTTTCAGTGATGAATCTGTCAGGCAGTGTGAAGCAGGACACTGTGGCTGCATGTGCACATAGAAGAGGAAAGATCTATATCTTGCTTTAACGATCTATGTTTTGGAAAATTAATTGGAAAATCAGTAGAATTTAGATAGAAATTAGTGGATTAAGAGGAAAAAATCATCATCATAATCCACTTTTCTTTACTTAGTATTTTTTTCTATTTTCTTCACTATTTTATTTCTCCAAATGCTGAGGTTATCAAATGTCAACTATAAGACTATTGGTTTCTGCTCTCATTTTTCAGGGCATGTGTTAACTCTATATTATAGATCTACTCTGACTAATAGTTACTAAGCAATTGGGAATTTATTGCTGTAATAAGTGGTTATCACATTGGAAATATTAACAAATTGAATTGCTTATGATTACACACAACATGGCAACCAGCAATGATTGGTTTTGTTCTTATTACCTGACACGATGCTAAAATTGAAAATAGTTTTGTTAGCAAGTTGTTTATTTTCAACTCTCTGTAGGTTAAGTATTCTTCAGAGATTTCTTTGTAATATGCTGTTGATTTTATTCCAAGTAAGGGAGAGAATGAAATTTAAATATTTATCAAGCACCTCGCAATGTGATCTACTCATAAGGTTTTTACATGACGATGTAAAATTGAGTCAGGAATGGTGGTGTATGTCTGTAATCCCAACACTCTGGGAAGCCCAGGCAAGATTGTAAGTTTGAGCTCACCCTGAGTAATTAACACAGCTGCTGAGGGAGCCACTGTCTCTTAATAAACGAAAAATAAAAAAGGCACAAATTTATGCTGCCGATGTAGCCATAAACACGAAATGACACAAATAAAGCATATCTAATAAATTAATTATTACGGAGCAGTGGATTATTTGTCAATGAGCATATATTTATGATAATATTTTAAAAGTTTTGTAAACACACATATATGTATGTAATTTTGACTCAAAAAAGTAGAGACAGGCAAAAAATATCAAAAATATTGATCTTCCTTTCTGTGAAATCCTTTTTTAGATAACGCTTTTTAAAGTTTCAACATTGGGAAACAATTTTTGACCGCTAAGTCTAGCTCTCACTTCATATTTCTTTGTAAAATTTCTCAAATATTTTAAAGCTATTACTTTTTAGACTTGAATATTATTTCAACGTTCTTACAGATTTTATAGAAAAGAGCAGTGCATCACATTTAAATCTTAAACATTTTATTCTTTTATAAGTGAATCAAACTTTAGAAGTTATTTAACAACCCATGCATTTATAACCAGGAGAGATGGATCAAACTGTAGTGACTCAGTTGAACTTGAAAATTCCCGAACTCTTGAAAAGTTGGGGAACAATTTCAAAGATACAATTGCAGAATGAGATTCCTCATTCACTGGGTCCCCAGACGTGACAGTAATCCAAGGCAGGGCAAGAAAAGCTCATACTGGCAGACCTCTTCTCCAAAGGGGAGGCCCCGGCATCCACAGAAACCTTTTGGATTTCCATAGTCAAACATCTGCTCTTAACCTAACATTTTCTTCTCATAAGACCATATCTTCTCTTATCTCTTTTCAAGTGTATTTGCTACTTTCCCAAAATACTTATACTTGTTGAACTTGGCATATTATTTTTTCTGCAGAAAATAATTTACGAGGATGAGAAAAATTGAGTAAAAAAGTAAAGCAATAATTTCAAGTTAGTAAAATGATAGCTATACATTTCAAATGTCCCCCAGTTCACATTTGTATAAATATAATGGACCACGGTCTGTATAATGGAGTTCTTTTTTATGTGCTTCATAATAAAATAAACATAACTTGAAGTTAAAAAGGAAAAGATTTTACAATCCTTATTTCCTCTGCTGCAAAGAATCTTCTAAACTATTTTGTTAGTTTTCTTATTTTAATAGGATCAAACATTATTTAACTAAAATCACTAGTTAGAAGTCCTACAAATTGTTGCAAACATATATACATAACAAATCTATAATAATGAGATTATATACAGTCCACCTTATAAATGACTATTTAGAAGATGAAGATGAATAAGTTTTTATGCTATTTCTAACTCAGATATGCCCCATGTCAATTACAGAACATTTATAGTATGCAATTACAGTCATTTGATTTTCAGTTAAACAGGACTGAGGCTCCTGGAGTGTGAGAGGATTAGGAAGGCATTCACTTCATCATGGATTAATCCATTGATGAGCTCATTGACGAATGAGCTGCTAGGAGGGGGACTGTGACCCTGCAAACTCAGGCATGGTGTCTGGTTTCTGATCCCTTCCTCTCTTGCTCTTTCCCACCTGTTCTGCTTCCTGCTTAGCATAGCTGAAGAGCTGTCTTCACCATGCCCACCCAAGATGATACCTTTTCCTTGAAGTTAGTTGACCATGGACTGAAACCCCTGAAACTGTGAATCAAAATAAACCTCTCCTTTAAATTGTGCCTGCCAGTTATATGGTCATAGGAACAAAAACAAAACAAAACAAAACAAGACAACCCCCAAAAGATCAATCAAACTTTTTTTCTATTTTTCCAACTGAAATTTTCCCAATGTCAACTGCAGATATATATATATACATGTATATATATATATATATGTATATGTATATATATATATGTATGTATATATGTATAGATATATATATATGTATATATATATGTATATATATATATCTCATCATAGTAAAACTCGATAAGCACCAATATTTGGATTTTTAACAGTATTCTAATAAACAGATATTAGGATGCTCATCATACAATCCCTCATACTTTCTAATACAGAATATAGTTTCTAAGCTCATATTTGTAGGTTTTTCCAATAAAAGCTTTGGTTTAAATTACATGGTCACATGTAATTTATTATTTGTTGTATGCTTGTGTACTTATTCTCTAATTTAACAACAATTATTCAGTGTCCAGTTAGTACCTCACATAACGGTGTACCAGAACCACTATCGTTTATAGGAATGCTTTCATCATTTAAGAAATACAAAACTCAATGTGTTCAAAGATATGTAAATAAATAATAAAAGTACAAAATGTGAAAACAATGCAGTAAAATTTTACAATAAAAATAATCGCTAACATTTAGTCATCCTTACTCTGACAAAGCATAAAATGTTGAATACACATTTTAAACTTAACAACAAAGAAAAAAGCTATGAAGTAAAGTATATGCTAGTGTTTACTTTACAGACTATTGAGAAAATTATATACTTTGCCAAAGAAAGTGTGCCCATTATTCTGAATCACCAACCTGAATGTATGAAGAGGGCAGGGGATCATGGCGTGCTCTGCTTCTCAGTGGATCTACTGGCTTATGTTTGTCGCTTAACCTGCTATTACAAGGGGAAGACCAGGTGGAGGAATGGCCACTAGGGGAGTCTCTGGAACTTCTGTCTATCAGGGACACTACTTCCGGGCTGTGCTCTGCTTCCTGACTGCCGTGAGGAGAGCAGCTCTTACTTCCCACAGCCTTGGACCGGGCTTCTGCCTCGAAGCCAGCAGACTGGGGGATGGAAACCTCCCCACTGAGTTGCAGGCCTAAGGTCTTTTGGCCCACCAGTTGGAAAGCTGACCAAGACAGAAAGCCAGGATTTAAACCTGGAGGAAGGCTGAGAGAGGCCTGGAAAAGATCACTCAGGTAGTGCATAGCTATGCTTGGGAGGAGTAAGTTTAGTGTTCTATGGCACAGTAGGCTGACTATGGTTATTAATATTTTATTGAACATTTAAAAACAGCTAGATGACAGGATTTTGAATATTCTAAAACATGAAAATTATTGTGAATCAGTTAAAATCAAGATAGTTTTCAAAAAGATGGATGGGAATTTAAGCATAAGCAATCTGACTGCAATAGTGGTGCCCTTTAACTAGGAGGGTACACTTCTGGGAAGTTGCATTTTAAAATTCAAAAAATGGTAAGTTTTAGCACAAGGATTCAAACTCAGGATTCAGAATCATACCATGGAACTTACAAATGTAGTACAGTTTTCATGCAAAAAAATGAATTTCTCCTACAGGGCATGCTGTTCCCCCTGCAAGCATTTCAATGCCCATTAGACCTGCTCGGATTGCCCTTTCACTGACTTTTATTTGACTTTGTACTTGACTTCCAGAGCCTCTATCATTATTTTAATTACCTGATTCATTATGACATTAGCAGCATTTTCCCTATAGAATGGTGTGAGGTATCATTTCTGACTTAATAATCATTGTATCCATAGCCCATACGTTCTAAGATTCTCTTAGTCTTTCTACTCCCGAACCATTTCTCGTGATGTAAGTATATTCAGCCTCAGCACATGACTTTTATTATAGTAACAAAATTTATAATCCAGTGTTTCAGAGCTTGATGTTTACCAGGGGCTCCTACCTACACGTTCCCTCTGCATATTTTACATTGTCAAACACGTAATTTAGTACTCACAAGTTGCATTCTCCATTTCAATTTCTTTTCTAGTCCTAAATTGTTCTCCTTTCCCATTGACTTATTAGATATTTCTTTATTTAAGAGGGTCACAGGAGTATTAAGTAAATCATGTCTAAGACTGCAGCTCATCTTTTTAGTCCCCAAGTGATCTTCTACATCTATTATTTTCAGTTAAATAGGACAATTATCAACTTAGCCTATCTTAATGCCTTTCTCTTATATTCCTTGCTTTTATTATATTAGCCACACAATCTTACAGAATTTACACAATGTCATATTAACACAGGGTCTATCACTTAATCTTATTCACACACTCAATTCCATTGTCCACCTCAAAATTACACATTTCATGACTATGATATTTGCTTTTCTCTCTTTCTATTACAAAATCTCTCAGCAGAGATATGCCATTCATGTCTCTATAATTCCACTGCTTAAGGAATGTGAATATTGATCTGTTAGTCTCAGTCTCCTTCCCTCTTCCATATAAAATTTTTGAAAAGAACAGAGTCATTAGACCATGTTATTTTTAAGGTAAAAATATGGCAAACATTAACTATTTTTTAGTGATTGTTCAAGCAAAATAAAATAGCTTTATCATTAATCTGTGATAAATTTAAATGCATCATTTGCATTATAACACAAAGGAAGATTACTAAAATGTGAGCATGATTATTATTTAGGCAGAACTAAGAAATAC
This sequence comes from Cuniculus paca, assembly GCA_004365215.1. Taxonomy (NCBI): domain Eukaryota; kingdom Metazoa; phylum Chordata; class Mammalia; order Rodentia; family Cuniculidae; genus Cuniculus; species Cuniculus paca. The sequence continues at coordinate 1,878 of RJWT010005220.1, read as the reverse complement.
TTGGGTTTCCTCTGGCACTTGTATTGAATGTACATGTACAAGTGCAACCATATACAAATGGAAATTGTGTGTTATTTTTAAAAAGAGCATGTCAATTTCTAAGTATGGAATTAATATGTCATTTATACTTATTGTTATTTCCATAAATTCTGTTTTTTCTTATTCAAGAACAAATTTGTACAACAGAGAGCTTGAATTAAAGTATATCAATTGCTCATTTAAAAAAAATAAGTGGCATAAAAATATGTTGTGTCTAAGAAATGTTTAACACAGAAACCTTTATAAAGACACAAAGTCATATACCACTGAGTGACCAGATTTTATCAGGATACACTGCTATATTGAGGTAGAAATGTGCAAGTAGACTGTACTTTGGTCAGTAATTTAAAAAATAAACAAACATAAAAACAAAAATAGTACCCAACTGAGCTAAGATAATAACCTTCCAGACTTTTATAATGGAGGAGCCTGAAATGTAAACATAATGTATAACTCCTAAAATTATTGTTGAAGAATTCCATGCTAGAAGTTGTTTGCTAAGTATACTCACAAAAAGGAAGAAAATAAAGGAGGAGGGGGAGGAAGAACAATAGGAAGAAGAAAAAAAGAAAAGAAGAAAACCAGGAGAAACAGTGGGAAGTGAAGAGGGAGACAAGAAGGAGAATAGAGGAGGGCAGAAAAAGAAAGAAAAGGCAGAAGAAAGAAAAAATAATAAACATTGTTCTATCCACATAATGTTAGAAAAGGGATAGTTTATTCTCCAACAACTGCAACTCCCCAGGTAACAACAGAACAAGGTTTTACATCAAATGTAGCCATAATCCTAAAATGTCTTAACAAATAGGAATGCATTTGTGCCTAATGTAGCTCTCATAAGTACATTTAAAATGAATGTAATGTCATATTTTCATACAATTATTTGAAAATTGTTTTGGATTCATGGTTATTTAATTTCTTGATTATTTTTTACTCTATAATTTTTAAAAAGAAGTGAAATCGCTTCTGTTCTAGTAATGAGCAGAATTCATATTGGTGTACTCTTGGTATATTTGGTGTACTCTTCTTCACTTAGAATTTGTTTTAACAGTTATTAAAAAAATCAAAATATCTTTTCTCTGGTCATCAGGTGCACTCTCCCCTCTCAAAGGCATTCACTGGACATGGTCTTTCCATGGCTTCCAAAATATTTTGATTCAGTAACTCATTATAACGTTACTAGAATCATTTCTCCTATAGAATTGGTAAGATTCCTGATTTTGATGGAATCATCATTGTAACCTCAGCACTTGGCACCATTTGTAAGAGTTCTACAGACCCTCCCAAAGATTTCCGGTTGACTGAATGAAAACACCGGTGCTCAGGGAAGTGATATGTATGCCTTCAACAGAACCAGTGTGGAAGTGGCAATGCTAAGCAAGACCAGAGTCCAGATCCAAAATTCAACCTACTCTTTTCTCTAGATTTCCATCGGGGTAGCCACTCAGTACAGTCAAGTATTCGAATTAGAGTTTAAATTAAATGAATTAAAATTTTAGGGCTTCATTTACACTGTGTACTCTTTCAACTCTCAAAATTCTGTAGCCAGTGGCTAGTGCACAGGACAGTGAGGACAAATGTTTTGCAGAGAGCTCTGGGAGACAGTGCCGGTGCTCCTGACGCTCTCACTCTGGGAACAGTGTGAAGGAGGTGGTGTGAAAACGACCAGGTTTATATCTGCATCCACTCCCCACTGACTGCAGTCACTGTGTATCACACACATAAATTAATGAAAAATTTTAAGAAGGTTTTGTTAAGCTTAAAAAATGATAAATTAGTCCTCGTATATGACTCAGTAAGGTCCACTACCATACTTACCTTGGATTTCTTTATTAACATAGT